>MJUT01004259.1:9369-53576 GCA_002080005.1 Gigantidas platifrons | reverse complement strand
AACATGGTCTCTCAGCGCTTAAAGAAACACGCCAACGAGTTAGTGTATTTACAAAAAGCAAGACCGTGTATTCGCAACCACCTCATATCCAAAGCCGATCGCAGCCTAGTCGACTGTCTGTGCGAGTGTGCCGATAATATTTTAAGAGGTAACGTCCCGTTAACTAAACTCCAGAAGGAAAAACTCAAGAGAAATAAGGACGGATTGAGAGAACTGACGAAAAAGTCGGTCTCTCTTAAAAAGAAGAAAGCGATCTTACAGAAAGGTGGATTTTTGGGATCCCTACTAGCACCGATTGCATCTGTAGTAGCACCGTTGCTCTCTACATCATTTCAATGAAACCCCTGGAATTGATGAAACAAGGTGGTCAGCTACCGCGTCCCAAACCGCCAGTGGAACAACGTGTGAAAGTCATGGACACCTTGGATAAGAAGATGCAAACCATATTAGAAAGAGAAGACCTATCGGCAGACGAACGTCTCAAGCTATACGACCAATCGTTCACTCGATATTTAAACGTCTATGACGATTACAGACCCAAACCCGTGGCAGTCGCACCCGAACCTGTGAAACAGGACCTTATCGACGACGAAATCTTGGAAAGCGTACCAAAAACAATGAAGGCCAAGGCACAACTCTTGTTGAAAAAAATGAAAACCAATCGAGATATTAGCTGGAACGAGAAAGGGGAACTGAAATACAAGGGAGAAACGGTTCAAGGAAGCAACGTGGTGGATTTAGTCAACGACGTACTACGCAAAAGGAAATATTTCAACCCACAAGGATGGGAAGCATTCGGAGAGACCTTACGAGAAACAAATGTTCCACAAGATTTGATTGGTCACGAGGACCGCTGGAGATACATCACTCAGACGAAAAGAACACCGAGATCTCGCAAACGACAACAGAGTCCCTCCCCTATTAGACCGTACTCCCCAAAAACACCAAGAAGTACAAGACGTAAACAGAACTGGGTCGACTTTTAAAACGGAGGTTGAGACCACGAAGGGGTCAGTTGTAAACATGCAGTCGACCTATTACAATGTAGTTGCTCCCGCCAGTTATGGAGGGTTGAGTAAATTTAAACCGAAAGGCTATACCAAGAAAGAAGTCAGAGAATGGTTACAGTCTCAGGACACGTACACTTTGCATAAACCAACTAGACGAAGATTTCTCAGACGTCAAGTGGTCGTGTATGGAATAGATCACCAATGGCAGGCGGATTTAGTGGATCTAGCAAAATTAGCCTCTTATAACAACGGATTCAAGTACTTGTTGACATGTATAGACGTGTTATCCCGATATGCATGGGTCGTTCCATTGAAAGACAAGACGGGGAAGACTTTAAAAGAAGCCTTCCAGGTCATTTTCAAGACGGGTCGACAACCGATACGTTTACAGACAGATAAAGGAACTGAATTTACCAACCGAGTATTTCAAAAGTTTCTCAAGGAACACGACGTGCACTTCTTTACCACTTACAACGAGGAGACCAAAGCCAGTATCGTTGAACGTTTTAACAGAACATTGAAAACCAAGATGTGGAAGTATTTCACACACAGAGAAACCTTAACCTACGTAGACGTTCTATCCGAGATGGTCACATCTTATAACCACACCGTTCACAGAACCATAGGCATACCACCAACAGAAGTCACGTGGGCTAACCAAACAACGGTGTCCAAGAGGTTATATGGAAGAAAGGGACCCAAAAAATCGTGCAAATTTTCCCCCGGAGATAGAGTGCGATTCAGCAAAGCCAAGCGTACGTTCAAGAAAGGATATTTACCCAACTGGACCGAAGAATTGTTTACGGTAGTGAAATGTATCGAAACCAGACCCCCGGTATACTTAGTCAAAGACGACCACGATGAAATTCTGGAAGGAACATTCTATGGCGAAGAATTACAGAAAGTCATTAAGACAGACGACGTATACAAGATCCAAAGCGTTCTGAAAAAGAGAAAAAATGGACGAAGAGTTCAGTATTTAGTCAAGTGGCTCGGATATCCCGAGTCCTTCAACAGTTAGATCTTTAAACAGGATCTACAAAAGCACACAACACCTACTTGAAGTGTCAGTCTTACGAATGGCACCGAGTGACACGGACAGTGTATCGTCTTGGGTGACTTGTGGAAAGAAGACTCCACGTTCGGAGGTCGTATTTTTGTCTCAGGTACTCATCCTGTACACGGTTATCATAGTCAGCATTTATAACTTGACGGTCGAAGCGGAAAACAGTACCTTGTGGACGGCCTTACTGAACAGTTGTCTGGGATACCTGTTACCTAGCCCCACGATCAAGACGAAGCATGTTTTACCTGACTCTACCTAGTAACAGTTCCATGAATTACTTTCCGAACAATACGTTGACTCATTACACGACGAATTTACCGAAAATAACGGATCTGGACGGAGCATGGGAAATCGGATTGGCAGAGATACAGTATCCTCACAGTTGGTATAACGTCAAGAATAACGAAGCCTGGTTGAAGGTACACTTTTACAAGGAGTCAGAACTACAAAAGCATTCGCTCTTGTTATCGGATGGTTATTATTCCTCGGTCAAACGGATCATTAAAGCCATCGAGGGAAAAAAGCACAGGACGGAACTCAAGAATAAATTCCACATGGTTTTCAACGAAATCAATCATAAAATCGATATGAAAGTGAAAAAAGATTGTCAAATCATCATCAGTCCTTTATTACAATCCATGTTAGGATTCAGACAAGCTATATTCCCGTCGGGGGAGTATGTTTCAGATTGGGTAGCTGACGTCAAGAAAGGATTAAATTCTCTGTACGTGTATTGTCCCTTGGTGGAACCGAGAATGGTCGGAGATGCCCAAGTACCGTTATTGAGAATCGTACCGGTGGAAGGAAGAGACGGAGAAATGATCACCCGAGTGTTTGATCCGATACAGTACTGTCCCCTGTTACAACGACGATTTCAGACCGTGGAAATAGATATAAGGGACGACACGGGGTCTATTGTCCCATTCGAAAGAGGACGAGTGGTGGTGACACTTCACTGTAGAAAACGAAAAGAATTCTTTCTAGAATGAAACCAACTCATCATCACGATACGAAAGCTTACCACGATTATTACACACACCAAGCCGGAAAAGGATATCCGGTATTTGCGGGGAGACGATATCAAAGAGGACATGGACTTGGCAGTATCTTTGGAGGACTCTTTAAAGCAGCCATGCCTTTGTTGAAAAAGGGGGCAAAGACCCTAGGACGCGAGGCTTTAAAAACGGGGTTAAATATTGCCGGAGATGTCGTACAAGGAAAAAATATCAAACAGGCAGCACAATCACGATTGAAATCAACAGGACAAAACATATTCCAGAAAGCTATGGACACGGTAGGACCCCCAGGACAACGAGCTATAAAAGGACCTACCAAGCGAAAAAAGACCAGACGTCGGCAGACCAAGCAACGGAACACATCTGATATTTTCGGATAAGAATGGCACTTGTACACCCCAACTCATGCGAATGCACGAAATCAGAACTGGATTTATTTGAAGTTCCACCTACACAGACCAGTGTGGAACATGGCTATTGGGAGCAGAAAGGCTTGACATCGGTTCTGACGGATCAAGGACCTTACGAATTTGCAGTCAGTGGGGCGGGGGACGACTACATCGACTTGGCTAATACTTACCTGTTTGTGGAAGCACAGATCGTGGATGACGACGGTACTGCATTGGATGCCGGAGCGGACGTTGGACCTGTTAATTTATGGATGCATTCCCTCTTTAGTGATGTCAGTGTTAGCCTCAACGAAAAACTGGTTTCACCACCGACCAGCTTGTACCCTTACAGAGCTTACATAGAAACATTACTCAGCTATGGCCCAGCTGCCAAAGAATCTCAATTAACGGGAGTCATGTGGTACAAGGATACACCGGGACATCAAAATAAGAGAACAACCGATAACAGAGGATTCACGTCCCGGAAAGCATTGACGGCCGAAAGCAAATCTGTACAGATGATGGGAAAACTACACTTGGATTTATTTTGTCAAGAGAAATATTTACTGAATCACGTCGATCTGAAAATCAAATTACGACGAAGTCGAGATGTGTTTGCCCTAATGGCCGATGCCCACACCTATAAGATCAAAATCAAGGATCTCGCTTTATTTGTGAGAAATGTACAGTTAAGTCCTGCCGTAAGAATGGGTCACGTCAAAGCTTTGGAAATGACCAGTTGTAAATACCCCATCCGACGTATAGAAGTCAAAGTAGATACAGTTCCCAGTGGCAACATGAATTACATACAGGACAACATGTTTTTGGGCCAATTACCAAAGAGACTGGTCATAGGATGTGTGGACAGCGACGCTTTGAACGGAGTAATCACCAAGAATCCTTTCGATTTTAAACACTACAAGATCAATTTTGTCGCACTGAACATGGACGGACGACAGATTCCCGCCAAACCGTTACAACCCGACTTTGAAAACGCAGGTTATATTCGCAGTTATATGGGACTCTATACCAGTACGGGAAAGATGTATCAAGACGAAGGAAATACCATCTCCAGAGAGGAATACGCTAAAGGAAACACCTTATTTGGATTCGATCTCACACCGGACATGTCGGAAGTGGGAATGTTTCAACTTATAAAACAGGGTAATTTACGTGTGGAGATTCATTTCGCAGAAGCCCTTACAGCGACCATCAACGTGATCATGTATGCAGAATTTGACAACGTCATTGAAATTGATAGAAACAAACAAGTCTTGTTTGACTACAGTGCTTAGATGAACACCTTAGAGATTGACACTCTATTGAAAAATCATCCTCGTACCAGACCGGTGTTTAGAGGAGTGTACGCCAGAAACAGATTACCCAGACTATTAAACGTACCTTCGGCCCTGGTGGGAAATACGGATCCAGACAACCGCGTGGGACAACATTGGGAAGCCATTTATATCGACGCCAATTCTAGAGGAGAATATTACGATCCTACTGGAACACCACCCTTTTTAAGGGCTTACGTAAACTTTATGAAAGAACATTGTACGAGTTGGACTTACAATACCGTTCGAGTACAAGAAGAAGGATCTACCGTGTGCGGACATCATTGCATTTTTTACCTCATTCATCGATGTGCAGGACATACCATGACAGGTTCTTAGAAAACCCCGTGGAAGCGACGAACATTGTACATAAATTTGTGTTGTTACTTGTTAAACATGTGTTATGAAAAAAAAAAAAAAAAAAAAAAAAGAAAAAAAAAAGAAAAAAAAAGAAAAAAAAAAAGAAAGGTAAATGCAACCTATAACTTTCTTAGTTATAGCCAGTCACAAGCCTGGATAAATGCAGAGTGACCTTCTATTGGGTGATCAAATGTACTTTTAGTAAAATACTACACAACACAAGGATGGGAAAGGGGTAGATAACCTGTGAAATGAAAATGGCGGGAAAAGGGTAGATAACCACGGATAGAACGCGGACGTCGTAGAGAACACCCCATTGTACTAAGGAAAAAAGCGCGGGAAATCCTCACTTCCGGTCACCCTTTGGGTGACCTTCGGTATCCATGGTACTACTACTAGAGTAAGAAAAAACGCGGAAACAGCCATTTGTACTACAGTAAGAAAACGCGGGAAACAGCCATTTGTACTACAGTAAGAAGAAACGCGGGAAACGGTTGCGCATGCGCACACCCTTAGGGTGACCTTCGGTCACTTCCGGTGGCCATGGTACTTCCGGTCATGCGCAATGGTACATTTTATACTACTACTACAGTAAGAGGAAAAAAACGCGGGAAACGGGTTGCGCAACTTCCGGTTGCGCATGCGCAGAACATACTTCCGAACATGGCCTCTTCCGGTCACGTGACTGACGTCACTTCCGGTCACGTGACTTCCGGTAGCACCCCCTCACAGCACCCCCTCAAATACTAACTGAGCTGTACCCATATACTACTGACGCGAACCATCATTAGTGATGTTAGGGGTATTGTCAGAAGTCCTCGACCATAGACACTCGGCCATTCAGGCTCCCTAAGGTTTGTGCGTGAGACTACCGACCGAGACTAATTGTTCTCGATATATTTTTATGCGATAAATGTCGGTAAAGTAATATTACACCAGTTTGGGATGAAAAAAAAAATGTTCCCTGAAAATTCCATTTGGAATACGGCGGTACCTCAACTAAGATACTCATGCATGTTTCAAGTCGAAATATGTTCCCAACAACTAGAAATCTGCAAATCCGTGTGCATGTTTGCCGTCCTCGCCATTGTTGGGGAGACTAATTAACTTTCGGTTCTTTTGTTCCGATGATTGCCGATCATTATACCTCGTGAAGAAAAGTTTTGGTCCGATGATTGCCGATCAAGAAAAGATAAACGGGTGTGTTCGATTTGCGTTTCAATTAATGGTTATTATTTTAATTCTGCAAATTTCTTATCAAATTTTATTTGCAGAAGTTTGTCAATGTTTAAATACGATAAATATATCACAAATACACATATCAACATAAAATCAAATGTCTACTTTTGACAGCCAGGTTTCCAAAAGGGAGATAATTTAAACACAAATCAAACACACCTGTAAAACAATCTTCCCGAAAGAGTTCAAATCTTGGGTCACGCGCATATCATTTGCATTACTATTGTTAACAAATTCTTTTAACAACAGTAATTATCTGCTGTCAAATTTTTGCGATTTGCTCATATATTCTGCTTTTGAGCGGATTTTTAATGTTATGCAGTTTTTTTTTAAATAAAGTGACATATTAAGTAAAAACATTTAATCCAAAAATTTTATGATATTGTGGTGTAATATTACTTTATAAGTTATGCGCATTATTTGTAGGCAAAAATAAGTCATGGGTTAGTGAGAAATAGCAAGACGTCTATTTCAAGAATATTTCAATTATATCGCGGAGGTCATTTTGGTTGGTTGAGAAAAGCTGAATATCTACAGCAAGACAGAATTTATCACACAATGTTGTACGCCGTACACCGAGCCATGAACATGAATCGTATTCATAAAGTTTACACCTTCGAAGAGTGAGGTGAATCGGGAAAAAAATCAAGGAAAGAAAATCCAAAAAACATCGACAACAGTAGGCACAAGACAAAGAACGAAAACAAACAATACAAAATACAACTCAGAAAATTAAAAAGATGAGCAACACTGATCTCCCACTAAAAACCAAAAAACAACAAAAACAAACAAATAAAAAAAACTGGGGTTGAACCTATGTGCAGTTCCTGCTTCTTATCGGGTGACACCAGTGGAGCAGAAACTGCTTACCCTTCCGGAGCACCTGAGTTCACCCCGATTTTAGTGGGGTTCGTGTTACTCGATCTTTAGTTTTGGTCATTGTGCTGTCTGTTCTTGTTCGATATACAGATTCTGATTACCCCTTTGGTATCTTTTGACCATTGTGCTGTCTGTTCTTGTTGGATATACAGA
This sequence comes from Gigantidas platifrons, assembly GCA_002080005.1. NCBI lineage: Eukaryota > Metazoa > Mollusca > Bivalvia > Mytilida > Modiolidae > Gigantidas > Gigantidas platifrons. Next base: position 46,130 of record MJUT01004259.1, on the reverse strand, counting down.
TTCTGATTACCCCTTTGGTATCTTTTGGTTATTGTGTTGTCTGTTCTTCTTCGATGTACAGATTCTGATTGCCCTTTTGGTATCTTCAAACTCTTCTTATCACACATCACTCATATTACTCGCATCATCATCATTAGTTGCCGTACTGGTGCATAAAGTATACCTTATGAATTGAACAATTTTTGTTGTTAAATTTATTTAAAGCACGCTCCATACAATTTACGATAAATTATATACATGACAGCAACTTTACAGTGAAATAGTTCAATTGACATAAAGATGTATCAACAAACAACCAAAATGGAGAAAGAATGAAACAAAGAGACATGACACTTATTAGTAAAAGAAAGAAACGATTACAAAAAAAAAAAAAAAAAAAAAAAAAAAAGAGTGGCATGATTTACTAGATATATTGTTATCGTTTAGAAGGACTTCAGACAGCGACAAGCCGTTCAGAAAGGGTTCTTCCCCACCACAGAAAAAGTAAGTTCATTTCTTATTACCTGATATTCCCTCGGGATTTATTATACGTTCAGAAAAATTATACTCTATAATTAAACATGCTTTCGTCTCGTCTATTTGACTCAGATTGGACGTATGTCAAGTTGTCTAAGCTAGAAAGGGATTTTGGTGGGTAAGATGTCCATGATCCTCGATATAGTGTTGGTCTATTGTTATCAAAGAATTTAACCCAGTTTGGTAGATCACTGTATGCATCTTTGTCCTGTGACCTATCGTCATCAAGAGCACAGTTTCGCTTTCTGCATTTGAGAGTTATTATTGTTATCACAATTATAACGAGCAAAACACCTACTACCGATCCCACGATCCCGACAGTGACAACAACAACTTTATTTTCAGATTTGTTCTCTCCGTTCGACCCTGACAATCCAGTTATCGTTGATGATGTGATATCATCAGTCTTTAATGTTATTGATTCACTTACTGTAGATTCTATTGTTGTTTTTGAGTCTGTTGTTATTGGCATTGTTGCGAATTCTGTCGTCATTCGAGGCGTTGCAGATTCTGTAGTTGTTTGTGATGTTGTGGATTCTGACATTGTTTGAGGTGTTGTAGTGGATTCTGTTATCTGTGTTGATGCAGATTCTGTAGTTGTTTGTGGTGTTGTTGTGGATTCGGTCGTTGTTTGAGGTGGTGCTGCTGTGGAGTCTGTCGTTGTTTGTGGTGGTGTTGTGGATTCCGTCGTTGCTTGTGGCGGTGTTGTGGATTCCGTCGTTGTTTGTGGTGGTGTTGTGGATTCCGTCGTTGTTTGTGGTAGTGTTGTGAATTCCGTCGTTGTTTGTGGTGGTGTTGTGAATTCCGTCGTTGTTTCTGGTGGTGTTGTGGAATCAGTAGTTGTCTGTGGTGATGTGGAATCCGTCGTTGTTTCCAGTGGTGTTGTGGATTCCTTCGTTGTTTGTGGTGGTGTTGTGAATTCCGTCGTTGTTTCTGATGGTGTTGTGGAATCAGTAGTTGTCTGTGGTGATGTGGAATCCGTCGTTGTTTCCAGTGGTGTTGTGGATTCCGTCGTTGTTTGTGGTGGTATTGTGGATTCTGTCATTTCTGATGGTGTTGTGGAATCCGTCGTTGTTTCTGGTGGTGTTGTGGCTTCCGTCCTTGTTTCTGGTAGTGTTGTGTATTCTGTTGTTGTTTGTGGTGATGTTGTGGATTCCGTCGTTATTTCTGGTGGTGGTGTGGATTCCATCGTTGTTTCTGGTGGTGTTGTGGATTCCGTCGTTGTTTCTGGTGGTGTTGTGGATTCCATCGTTGTTTCTGGTGGTGTTGTGGATTCCGTTGCTGTTTCTGGTGGTGTTGTGGATTCCGACGGTGTTTGTGGTGGTGTTGTTGATTCCGTCGGTGTTGGTGGTGGTGTTGTGGAATCAGTAACCGTTGTGGATTCTGTCATGTTTGTGTTAGTAGTGGTAATCAATTCTGAAAAAACAATTGTTTACTTGATAATGAATGTATTAAATAGTTCTGATCATTCTGATATAGACAATAACAGTGCATTGATTTGGCATTAAATCAATATACGGATGAGGCTTAGAATCGGGGAAAATGGAGGGTTTCCCGAGCATTTTCCCCGATTCGTGCCGAATACGTATATCGAATTTTATGTCAAGTAAGTGCACTGTTATTGTCTTTTTACTGCAATCATTAGTGGCATTAATGAATATTTCTACCAATATTCAAATTATTAAAAAAGTTAGTTACCCCCAAGAGGCCCCAACTGATTTCTAAATGCTATAAACGGTCAGTGACCTTTTATCACTTGTAAATATACTGTCAACGCATTTTGACTGCTCAAATAGAACGATTGCAGTATTATGATAATAAACCTAATAACTGTATCATATGACATGAACAAGCGTTAGAAGAAACGGAAGAATGAACCATCAAATAGCTAAATAGTAGAAAAAGAAAAATCGATACTTTAACACAAAGCAACATGACCGTTCACTTGTTGGACTGAAACAGGGACTGCAATGCAAAGTGGTGGGGTTAAGCGAGTTTTATGGCCCCACGCTCCCCCCTTGTGAAATGATCCTGTCATGCAAGTGCTTGCCACGTGTAATTAGATTATCAACCCTCACTTATAGCCGGGAGAACAGCATTATTATAAAGAATGCAATATTATATGCTTGAAAACAGTCACAGTTGTACTTAATGTTTCTATGGGGAGGTTTTGGTCCCAGCATGAGTATGCTATGTTTAACTTCAGTCTCCACACAACACGGAGCGCCACGATACAACTGAAATATTGTTGAAAGTGGCATTAAACACTATAACCCTAACCATAACCCGTCAGTTTCCATTATTTTGTATGTTAGGTATGGGTTACAGTGTCCAACACAATTGTTCATAATATTTCATCTAAATGTTACCATGAATGGGTGGACACCTCTGCTGATGCACTATTAATCCCCGAACGAGGGTATAACACGCCCATTAGTCATTGGTTCCAATCTGACTGACATGGTTTATTTCAAAAATAAATCACGGAAGCCATAATGTGTTTTGAGTTAATATCCGCCAACCCATGTTAAAACTCAAAACATTCTGGCTTCCATGACTTATTTCGATTCTGATACGTCAAAGAGTACAAATTCGGTAGTATACTTTGATTGGAAGACGGTTATTTATATTTACGTTTGCGGACAATGTCGCACACACTTTATGCTGCCAAATTCGAACAGACGATAATTCATCAACATGTACATTTACGACGGGAAAATCAGGCACAGGCACCGTCGCATGTGCTAATGGGATAATACGCAATAGATAAATCGCTCGTTTGTTTACAAAGCGGAAGATGGACGTCATGTTGGAATAAGTCATTGTTAACATTTGTAGTTCATAAATAATGTAATGTTAGCAAAACAAGTCACCCTCTCACATGTATATAAAACAAGTCACCCTATCACATGTATATAAAACAAGTCACCCTCTCACATGTATATAAAACAAGTCAACCTCTCACATGTATATAAAACAAGTCACCCTCTCACATGTATATAAAACAAGTCAACCTCTCACATGTATATAAAACAAGTCACCCTCTCACATGTATATAAAACAAGTCACCCTCTCACATGTATATAAAACAAGTCACCCTCTCACATGTATATAAAACAAGTCAACCTCTCACATGTATATAAAACAAGTCAACCTCTCACATGTATACAAAACAAGTCACCCTCTCACATGTATATAAAACAAGTCAACCTCTCACATGTATATAAAACAAGTCAACCTCTCACATGTATATAAAACAAGTCACCCTCTCACATGTATATAAAACAAGTCAACCTCTCACATGTATATATTCTGTTTAGATTCTTTGGTGTCTTGTCAAGTAATTTGACTTTCCAATCTTTTCTCCATAGTGAAAATTATTCAAGATACGCGTCGTGTGGACTGATTATATATCTACGTGTTCATTATTAATTTAAGAAACAGGGCTAGGGTTAGGATTATTAATTTAAGAAACAGGGCTAGGGTCAGGATTATTAATTTAAGAAACAGGGCTAGGGTTAGGATTATTAATTTAAGAAACAGGGCTAGGGTTAGGATTATTAATTTAAGAAACAGGGCTAGGGTTAGGATTATTAATTTAAGAAACAGGGCTAGGGTTAGGATTATTAATTTAAGAAACAGGGCTAGGGTTAGGATGATTAATTTAAGAAACAGGGCTAGGGTTAGGATTATTAATTTAGGAAACAGGGCTATGGTGTTTAGCGACACTTTCACAAATATTTCATCTATATCGTGGGGGTTAGTTAGTTTTATTGGTGGAGGAAACCGGGAGTATCCAGAGAAAACCACCGACCTGCCACAAGTCACTGACAAACTGATTGATTTGATTTGATTTATTGTGTTTAACGCCACTTTCAGCAATAGTTCAGCTATATCATGGCGACTAGTTTTAATGGTGGGGGAAGCCGGAGTATCGGGAGAAAAACACCGACCATGGGCAAGCAACTGGTAAACTTTATCACTTGTGACTGTGAGTCGAGTGCACCTTTTTGTAATTTAGAAAGCCGGGCGCGAACCCACGCCGTATTGGTGATAGGTTTGTATGAATTGTTAGGTAATCCAATACCTGACTCATTGAGCCACCCGGACCCCATTGATAAACTTTATCACATAATGTTGCATCAAGTATTCTTTGCCTTAACGGGATTCGAACGCACAACGTTAGTGAAGATAGACACTGATTACATAGGTAGTTCTAAATCCAGCTACCATATGATGACGACCACAACGGCCCAAATTTTGGAAAAATACATACATGGAAAACCCACCGACCTGTCACTGGCAATCTTTATCACGAACTCACTTAAATAGATCTATAGCCAGCTGGCATACGATCGCTGCCACGATTGCCCTTAATGATATAAACATAATATACTGTACTTACCAGACAAACACACTCCATCGATGTTAGACCAGGTATTATTTGACATACATGATATCTGTACGGCTTTGTTCAGAGAGAAACCATCTTGACAATTCAAATTTGCAGACTGGCCATTACTATCGATGTCAGGTTCCCAGAATCCATCAGTTACAAATGGTGGTTGTCCACATTCCGGTACTTAAAACATAATTAAAATGCATTGGAAAATTTATTAAATCAATTATTTCAAATTTATATGCTTTCTCTTCTAAAAAGCATAAACTAACTAGATTTTACTGAGAAATGTGCTGCTCATTGTTTTAGTTTGCTATGTTATGTGGCTTTTTTGCTTTGTTTATCTTCGTCTTACTTCCTGTGTGGCCATTGTGTTGTCTGTCTTCGTCTTATGTTCTGTGTGGCCATTGTGTTCTCTGTCTTCGTCTTATGTCCTGTGTGGCCATTGTCTTCTCTGTCTTCGTCTTATGTCCTGTGTGGCCACTGTGTTGTCTGTCTGCGTCTTATGTCCTGTGTGGCCATTGTGTTGTCTGTCTGCGTCTTATGTCCTGTGTGGCCATTGTGTTGTCTGTCTGCGTCTTATGTCCTGTGTAGCCATTGTGTTCTCTGTCTTCGTCTTATGTCCTGTGTGGCCATTGTGTTCTCTGTCTTTGTCTTATGTCCTGTGTGGCCATTGTGTTTTCTGTCTACGTCTTATGTCCTGTGTAGCCATTGTGTTCTCTGTCTTCGTCTTATGTCCTGTGTGGCCATTGTGTTGTCTGTCTGCGTCTTATATCCTGTGTGGCCATTGTGTTGTCTGTCTTTGTCTTATGTCCTGTGTGGCCATTGTGTTGTCTGTCTGCGTCTTATGTCCTGTGTAGCCATTGTGTTGTCTGTCTTCGTCTTATGTCATGTGTAGCCATTGTGTTCTCTGTCTTCGTCTTATGTCCTGTGTGGCCATTGTGTTGTCTGTCCATCTTCGATTCACGGATTCTGATTACCCCTTTGTTATCTTCAAACTCTTGTTGCCATTATCTCGGGAGTGTGCATTCCGGATTGCCACGTTCGTTTTCTTTAACGTTTATTTACCTGTGGCTTGACATGGTGAGCATTAACTACCCTGGGGCGTCATTTGTCTGTAGCTAGTGTTTATATTTAACAAAAACATAAACTGCGCTGACCTTATTAGGTCCGTCGTCAATATGATAATACCAAATGCTAGAAATATAGTTCCCCAAATTGCAGTCGCTACCAACGATAAGCATTTCACGAACGGCCCAATGATATTAAATTTATTTCAAATGATAAAAATTACAACCAATTTGACCTAATTTTGTTTTACAATGAGATATAAAATAATGTACTCATTTTGTCAAACAATATCTCAGTCAAGGCATGTTGTCGATGTATGATCGGAGAATCATCGGGTTAAAGGAAACATATTAAATATATTTATATATCTTGTTAGGTAAATTGCTATGTCTCATTGTTAGGTAAATTGATATGTCTCATTGTTAGGTAAATTGCTATGTCTCATTGTTAGGTAAATTGCTATGTCTCATTGTTAGGTAAATTGCTATGTCTCATTGTTAGACAACTTAAATTGTGTCTGGACGTATACATTGTATTGACTCAACAGTGAACGCCAAGTCTCTTTAAAGAAGGGTGCAAAAGTAATAAATAAAATGTAATTACAAGTATACTGTTAGATATTCCAGTTTCCAAGCTTTTTTGAGTTTCAAATCTTACAATTTTCACCGTACCTGATGAATGTTATTCCAGAAACACGTCGTGCGCACTAATTTTGATATCTACATTTCTATTGTCAATTCATGTAAACAATATTGCACTAAGACTTACAAAATTCAGATAATTTGATACTTATTTCAATATCTTACATATATTTACTTTCAAAACAAAGTTGGTATTTATTTATAAATAAGCTATGCGTATTTATTTTGGTGTATATTAACTAGTAATTAAGCAAATATTTTCTATTCTCCTCGTGTCTGGGAAAACATAGTAAGATATACCTTGAGGTATAAAATAACGTTAAACATATTCAATTACAATACATATCTTCTATCGTTGCCTAAATGTATTGTAGTGATGCTACAGATGACCGATATTATATGACATATCAATATTTTACACACCCTCATAGGGAGAGTAATTTAGACATTTGTACGACCCCTCACCTCCTATACGCAGATGAATTCAGAGGTACATACGACACCCCTTTTGAAAACTAAATATGACTATAAAAGTCGAGATTTGGTTGAGGTATCACTATTAATCTCTACATTTTGACCACCGTCCACAAGACCAATTCGTATAGTGAGTTTATACTAAACACCCTTATACATTTTGACTGTAGACCTGACACACTATTATCTCGTCGTGTTGAAGTCAAAGGAACCACTAATTTTCCTTCGGAAAAGCCGACAATTTGAGTTATTTGGGCTAAAGTTATCTGATATAAAAAAACTACTTCGAGTGGATCTATATGTACTACGTCAAAGGACCCACTAATTTTCTTTCGAAAAAGCCGACAATTTGAGTGATTTGGGCTAAATTATCTGATATAAAAAACTACTTCGAGTGGATCTATATGTACTACTTCTATCTCTAGGTTTATGTATACTATTTTGTAGATAGTTATTTGTCCTTATTAGTTTGATCATTGTGTTGTCTGTCCTCCGATTTACTGCTTCTGACTACCTCTTTGGTATCTTCAAACTTTCATGTGAGTCACGAATAACGAATAATCTGCTTACGAAGTAACCCAGTTCGATTGTAACAGTGCAGCTAAGAAGTAAAATAACAAACAAATATATCTATAAACGTAAGAGAAACCTGATGATACTAATTAGAATGGAAAGTCCAGAGACACAAGAAACATTGGGTACAAAACACAGCACGAAAACAAACAAACCAAACATTACAACACAGAAATTTAAGAGGATGAGGAACACAGAACGTGACAATAAATACAACTATTATAATAATGGGATTGTTTCTAATGGGACACCAATAATAATGTAGATATACAAACCCTTCCAAAGTATCTTTTTTCCGAATTTCTTTTCTACAACCATGGAGAGTTGTTTATTTTTTCTATGCACTAATGTTACTTCCTTAGATACCAGAACCAGATACAAACTAATGTTAAATAAACTTACATGGGATGCACGTTGAATTGACGGTTATCCAACTTCCGGTTTCTGAACAGGAAGTTACAATGGTTGTTTGGTAGTAACCACTTCCGCAGTTTAACGTGGCAGTAGATCCCTCTGTGTACCCATCTGCTATCCACACACCATTGTTAATGTTGTATGGAAATCCACAGGATACAGCTTAAAAACAAACAGTGCAGGTTTTTTCATCTTTTGTTTATACAAATGTATATGTATTGCTGTTGGATATCTAGTTATCAAGAGGGGATGGTTGAGATGTCATTAACCGGTGTAACCCCGCCATATTTACGTGCCTTTCCAATCAAGTGTCATATGTCGTGGTGTTTGTTGTGTTCAGTGAGTAAATCTGAGAGGTAGTTGTCCGTTTTGTTGATTTTGATGGAATTGCTGACTATCACTGTTCTAAATTACAAAAATTGCCGGTAACATTGCAGCTTTCCGAAAGAGGTTCCGATGGGAGATATAATAATTACAGACGAGGTTAGATGGAGGGACAGATCTGCGGACGATTTGTGACGAGTTACAAAGGATGGCGGACGTAGCAAGTACACAACAATTACCATGTGACACACATCTACATTCGGAATATATTTACCTCTAACTGTGATATTGGTGATGACATCAAACAGGTTAGAGAAATTAGCAGATAGTTGTGCCAGATTTACATCTCCCGTCACATAATAGTCATACGTGCATTCATAATTTGTTCCACACATGGCTCTTATTACTGGAGGAACATTTTCTGGGATAACAACTACTGGGTTGAAATTTGAATTTTGATAGGAGCTAAATGATCGTCCGTTCGGATACGTAAATAATGATTCGTCTTCTGAAATCGCCCCTGCAATGAGAACATCTATGTAATATATTTAAAAGTACAATGTAAACGATAATCGAGTGAGTGTTTGAGTTTGTAAGTGAATTAGTGATTGAGTGTGTGAGTAATTGAGTGTGAGCGAGTGAGTGTGTGAGCGATTGAGTGTGAAAGTGAGTGAGTATGTGAGCGATTCAACGTGTGAGCGAGTCAGTGTGTGAGCAGCAACTGATTTTGTGCGCCATTGCGTGTGTTAGCGAGCGAGTGTTTGAGCGAGTCATTGTTATTCAACAATAAGTGAATAAATGCCATATTGTGGCGAGAATAAGTAACTTCTTGGCGAGATGACGGTTGACCATTGCAGCTTTGATGTTATTGTTTTGACTGGATACGTCATATTGTGTTTCACGTCACACTGACAAATAAACTAAGGTTAAGATTATTACAGAAACACGTGATAAGCACTACATATATGTTATACCTCTTCATTTTGGGGCAAGTGCTTCTTATGAAGCGTGTTTTTTATACTCAGATGTTAAGAACGTAGACCCAGTTTGTATTTTAGTTCTTATGTGCGGGTACACACACACAAACAACATAACATAGAAATATACTTGCAAGTTAATCCAAATTGGTTGTGAATATCAATCATAGAAGAATTGCTATTTATAAGTTCTCCATCCCTTGATACAAGATCGTTCTCCTTTATCCCATCATTGTTACCATATAAACCACGGAATTCTCCTGAAAAATATATACCTATCACTGTTACCATATAAACCAATGAATTCTCCTGAAAAAATAGTATTACCTTTATTTCATTTATTTCTAACATGTTGTTGATCGTTGTTTGTTCTCTTTATGACGATTTACTGCTTCTTGATATCTTATTTTTTGGTTGTATTGTTACTCAGAGTGATACAGAGTGAGTGCTGAACCTTTGTGTTAAGATTAAAAGCGATGTCGGTCTCTATTACTATAAGTTTTATAGGAGGTTCGTATTCTATTCTAGTGTTGTTTGTATTTATTTAGGTGTACTTGTGTTCAACACGATTTCATATCAGATAATGTTTGTGTCATATAATAGTAACACGACTGATGCCACCATTGGAGCAGGAAATTCTGGAGCATTGGAGTTCATCCCCAAATTTCAGAGTGGGGTTCGCTTTGCTCAATCTGTAGTTGTCTGTATAGTGATTTGTGGAGAATTGTTGATCCTTTTGTCCCTTTTCTTCTGGACACTGTATTATCTGTTCACCGATTTACGGCTTCTGATTACCTTTTGTTAAATACAAAATATACACGAAATGATTGAAAAAAGATAATAACATAGTTACCCGATTCTTCAGGAGATACCATTATCAACAAATTGAGGATGTTTAGTACAGCATATATCTTTACAGAGAGATATGGTCTTTCAAATGTCACTGTAACTGACGGCAGGTCACCAGATGCACTTTCGATGACTGCTCCTTATTAAGATATAAGTTTTGGCTTAAATTTATGTCTGAGATAAAGTGAAATAGGCACGTCGATGGATTAATGTGATTTTCCTGCAGGATAAACACAATATTAATGCAGTGTCTTAAATTGTTAATTGTATGTGTATTCAGTACAACTCGGTGGATCTCGCCTATTTCCTCACTTTTAAGCCTCATACGTTATATTGTTAAACATTACACTAATATTGTCTATATCATTTAGCATGAGGCTCCACAATAGGTAGCATTTATTTTTACCTTAGAGTATATGATTAAGTTGCAAAATGCTGATAAGAGGCAGGAACTGCTTACCCTTCGCGAGCACCTGGGTCCACCCCGGGTTTGTGGCGGGGTCCAAGTCGGTCATCATTTTAGCTTTATGTGTTGTGTTTTGTGCCTTGTTTGTCTTCGTATTGTGTCTTGTTGCAAGTATCTCTGGATTGCCCATTCTTGATTATCCATTCGGTTTTCTCTAACGTTTGTATATAAAAAAAACATATATTGTTTATATAACTAATATATAAATAGGTCTAACTTTTCACCGACATATCTTTCTTCCTACGGGGTAAATATGGTACATTGTTTATTTTACTAGTACACAAAACGATCCGTCTGGACCAGTTGAACACCAGTACGTATTTGACTGTTATGGTTACATAATGACCTGCCGTTAAGATAAACATATAGGACAGAGAACCAATCTATCTAGCAAGCTTCTTACCTCTAACAGAAAGTATATTACTTATTGAAGCTTCAAAGTCTGCCAATTCACCATTAACCAGCACATCTATTCCACGTATTGTGTTCGTTTGAACTTCAATGACGTCAGCATTGACATAAGACTTAGCCGCTAACGAGGTCACAGAACTACCTATAAGTAAGCGTCATTGTGGCAATAAAAACGTGTCAAAAATGGTAAATGATAAGATGCTAAATTGCTGAACGGTCTGTTCGAATAAATGGGGTAAACAATAAAATGATATAGCTAACCGGTCTTTTCGGATAAATGGTAAACAATAAAATTATATTGAATATCGTTCTGTTTGAATAACCGGTTCAGCATAATTAAATAAATAGTGAATACAATACACATTGTATACCAACCTTGAGAGCTTCCGTATTGTTCAAGTCTCAGTTGTAATGTAAAATTATCATTTGCTATCGCTATGAATTCACCAACAGCATTGAACGTGTACAGAAGTCCGTCTAGAGTTACAAGATGAGGATCCCCAGAAACTCTTGCTGTAAATTAAAATCATATTTATAATTCATAGCAGTACAGGTGTTACTAGTGGAACTGGAAGTGTAAAGGGGGTGGTCGTATTGTTCGTTCTGTAGTTTCCTGTGTAGTGTTTTGTAGATCATTGTTTATCTTTTTGTTCTTTTTTCTTTTGGCCATTGTATTATCTCTCCCTTTTCGATTCTGGTTATCCCTTTGGTATCTTCAAACTGTTCTTGAATTTCAGTTGAAATAAAAAGAAAACAACAATAAAAATACTGAACTTTAGATTTACTTGGCCCAAATTCGCTATCATGTTTAGGCTTGCAGAAAGACTTTTAAATTAATTGGCTTTCCGAATGTACCTGATGACAGCTATTCCAGGAACAGACTTTGTGCATAAAACTAGATATCTATGTTTTTTTTAAAACCATAGATCCATATCAAGTAAAAACGCATTGCAATACCGGAATGGCTATTTGATGGTGCTCTGCAAATTATTTGATTTTATTGTATAAATCTCAATAACATTTGACCCTCAATAGGAATGCGCAAACATACAAATTGTGTACTGATTGAACCCAAACTGACTACACATTGAACACAACACGCTAAATATATGTCATTGTCACAAGCCTGAACCGGGATTTCTAACACAATATGCTGTAGTCATTTTTCATGTTAGATGGTTTAAGGTGAGAGGCCGTTGTTCGTGTTTTGATATTATGGAACATCACTGTTTAAACTTTCTTTTCATATCTTACCCACTACTGGTGGGACGTAGTTCACACACGAGTTGGGTGGCCTTCGTGCGTAAAATACGTCACATCCGGTATATACGTTAGTGTTCGCATTCTGTAAAGTGTAAAGGCAGCAGTGTTGATATGGTATGACGTCGTAGATGAAATTTGACAGAAATGGAATGTTATCAAGGTTATCTCCAGCATAATGGTATCTGTTGGCATATCCACTTCCAAATAAGGCTTGTGGATTCATTAATAGTCCACTGTCGTTATAGCAACATTGGTTGTCATACATTTGTGTCCTAAATTTCGTGTAAAAATATAAACATATGTTCGAAGTATTTCAGAAAATAGTCCTCAAATAACACTTGTGTTCACCCCGGTTTTTAGTGGGGTTCGTGTTAATCGATCTTTAGGTCTATGTGTATGTTTTGTAGATCATTGTTTGTCCTTTTTTCTTTTGACCTTTATGTTGTCTGTCTTTCTTCAATTTATGGATTCTGATTACCCCTTTAGTATTTTCAAACTCTTCTTACTAGTTAACTTTGGGAAAGTGCATTTTTAATATGCATCTGCTATCTTTTTTATTCCAGAGAATTTAAGAAAATAATGAACAGATCTTCAAAATTGTATTGCGAAATATAATGAAAACACTAATTAAAATAAGATAGCTTTGTTTCTTTGTCCTCATGATTTATATACATTTCCAGGGCACATGAGTTCATGCCCAGTTTTTAATGTAGCCCAACATTTAATGTTCTGTTATAAATAGAAGTTTTAAATAAATAATGATGGTCATCAATTCCACCTATATCTAAATAGCGAACAATTAACTCTCCTCTGAACTCACTGAACACAAAACGAACCACGGCATATATGACGTTCGAAATCCAGGTCCTGACTTGAGACAGGCACAAGAATGTCACGGGGTAAAACCAGTTAATGGAATCCCACTATCCCCTCTTGTGTAGACGTTTGTAGATTATTGTTGGTCTTTTTTTCCTTTTTCTGTTGACCATTGTATTGTCTGTCGTTCTTTGAATATTTACACATCATGAATCATTTGGTATCTTCAAACTTTTCTTTTCTTGCGGTTAATTGTAGACCTTAATTATATTCATTGCAGTCATAAGATGTAAGTTTCAGAAGGCAGATAATCTCCGTATTTTAGTCTGGTATACCACACGGTCGGAAAAGTTCCAATGATGGCTCACGTTCCTGGCTTGCAACAGGCATTTGATAAGAAGTGGCGACATTAAGCTACTTTCATGTGCCTCTTAATGAAATGATGCAGTCATGTAAGTGCTTTCCACTTATGTACCAAATGCCAAACCTCACATGTAGATAGAACTTAATGTTACACATATATATTTTGTGTGAGATCCGTTTTCTTGTTTAGATTTAAATACTCACGATGGTAGATTCTGTTTGAAGCAGAGTTTAGCAAATGGTTGTTGATAGCAATCATAGACATTAACTGCAGTTTCTACACATAAAGGATCAATATGAAATCTGGTCAAATCTAATAGAGCGACATCTAGGGAACATGGACAGGAAATGACGTCTTCATGTTGTATCGTTTGGATCGTCATATCCTTTATATTCCAATTTTCACAAATCTGCATACTTATTGACATATTTACCAGTACGGTAAACATATCTGACCAGTAATACGGACTGAAAAATAATATCTGGTCATTAGTAGCGAATAAACAATTAAACAAAAAGTAACAAAATAAAAAATAAAAATATCTGAATATATAAAAAAAAAAAAACAGTAAACGTATCTGACCAGTAATAGGGACTAAAAAATAAAACAAACAATAAAGAAAATAAAAAAATAAACATCTTACGATTAACAGGGACAGAAAAAAACATAAAGTGGCGTGAGCAAGTAATGAAATCTCAACAAAACAAAAACAACAAAACAAAACAAAACAAAAAACAAAAACAAAAAACAGGCAGTTTATGTTTGTCACTAATAAATATTCACTGACAGATAAATATGTCCATGAAGTGGAATTTCAAATTATATTGATGTCGGAAACTCCTCTTGTCAGAATGCCACCATGTCTACTATAGCTGCAAGACAGGTTCCGACAATAACGACCTAGACACGAAAGCACCCTTTCCCCCCCCCACTCAAACAAAAACACAAAAAACAAAAAACAAAAAAAAACAAAAACAAAAACTAAAAACTAAAAACAAACAAAGAAACAATAAATAAATAACACAACATAGAAATGGGAAAGCCATGAGATGAGGAAACCAGTTCGAACCTAATATTCTCAAACTCAATTAAGTCGTTTCCTTTAATAGTTAAGATAAAAACAATTTTTACTAGTTTTTTTTACTTATTAATCTATCCCTTATAATTCACTCTAATTCATTTTAAAGTGAAATCGCCAATTCATTCGACTTCCACGTCATATGATTCAATTGTAACATAAAGAGGCTTGCCACACAAACTTCATCTTTGGTAACCCACAGTTGGTCACGCTCCGATACTCTCCACTCATCACCCATGGGAAAATTACATGCAGTTCGGAATTGTTGTGTTACTGATCCGGCAATTAGAACTTTCTATTGCAACATATCATTCCTAAAATGTTCGATTGGTCACAAAAAAAACAAAATTTATTTTTTATTATATCACCATGTGCTTTCTCGTACTATCCACTTAAGCAAGTCCTCCAAATTCATCGGAACCAATCATATTCGAAATAAATAAGCATGTGACTACGAGGATGTCTCTGTCAGTTGATCCACGTGTGATATAGGATGTGATCAGCGGTGGGTTACAAATGATTTACAATCTATATCTAAAGAACTTCATTAAGCTTTCCAATCTTTTGACTATGAGCGTACCTGATGAAGGTTATTCCGGAAACGCCACTTGCGCACTAATGTAGATATCTGCTTTGGTTTTCTTTTTCTTTTACTACTATAGACAATCATTTGATGTCTAATATTCCAGCACTAGTGCATTTGTACATACCTGTTAGAATCATCTGCTGATATCCTTATTATCCCTGCCTCCACAGGAAAGTTCAATCTAAAGCTATAATTTCCTGGTACATTTGTACATACCTGTTAGAATCATCTACTGATATCCTTATTATCCCTGCCTCCACAGGAAAGTTCAATCTAAAGCTATAATTTCCTGGTACATTTATACATACCTATTAGAGTCATCTACTGATATCCTTATTATTCCTGCTTCCATAGGAAAGTTCAGTTTAAAGCTATAGTTTCCTGTTATATTTGGTGTCGGGAGTGACGAATAATGCATCAATATTATAGCACTGTTATTATCATCTTTCTACAATAAAGTATAGAGTGTAATTTTTTTAATGTATAAATGTCACGATGATAGCAAACACCAATGTAACCTACCAGATTTACGGAACAGAAAAAAACCCCAGTAGATATACTTATTAAACTTCAGTGTGCCTTAAATAGCAGTCTTAGGGAAGAGAAAAAAAATAATTTCGGATAGTTTGTAAGCATCAGTGTGACTTAAATAGCAGTGTTAGGGAACATACAAAAAAAAAAACCAAACAAACAAAACAAAAACAAATCACCTACCTTAGGATAGTATAAATCAACGTTTACTGGCAGGTTTGATGGAAAGTTCATTTCATCATATTTCCAGTTCACCTCAACTGTAGATTCATGTTTCCAGTCTACAGGATCTCTACTTATTACTGACTTCATCATGGCATGATTTACTACAATTATCACAGAATAAAATCAAAAGCAAAAGCTACCACATTGTCGGTACAGTTCCAAAATCCAATATCAAAATCATAGAAAAGGGCAACACCGAAACCCATAAAGGACATTGCTGTTCACTTTTCTGGCGTGGTACAGACACTTCAATAAGACGTGACAGGATTTAAATTAGCTCTATAGCCACATACCCTATAGTGAAATGATGTGGTCCTGTAAGTGCTATCAGCAAGTGCGTAGTCAATCTAAAGCTCATCTAGAATTCAGGGTTTACAGAGTTGTGGATAATTACACAGTGATGGAACGGAAAAAGGATGTTGCATTGCAACATATATTATTGTATGTGATTCGTGACGAACAAATATCAGACGACAAGTTTCTAAAATGGTTACACCACACTGTACAGTAACTAGATCCCATGTCTTTATTACTGGGGGAGATTTTTTAAATGTAAAATACTAGATATCATACCTATTGTTACTATGCCTGCAAATGTCAAGGTTTCATTATCAGGTAGAATCACACGGAGTTCCACCATTTCTCTTCCTGTTCTATATAATGGCGGGAAAATACATGACACGCTGTAGTCAGAAACCCATTTACAGTGTATTTCACCTTTGACATCTGACATCACTAAAGATACTGAATATGTTTCGTTAAAACATGGCCCTGATATCACCAATAATGTACCACCAAACATGGAGGCTTCCTTTGGAGTAATTGTCAACGTGCCTTAAAAACATTAGTTTTCGTTAATTATGAGTTAATATGTTATATTGTAAAAATAAGTAGTTAGTAGATCTTATAAAGTATTACAGGGTCCATTTAAAACTGATGTATTCTAAATCAAAGCTCACTGTTACGTCATAAGAAAAGTTTGAATATACCAAAGCGTAAATCGAAGAAGGACAGACAACACAATGGCCAAAAGAAAAAAAAGGACAAAAGTACAAACAACGATCTACAAAACACACACATAAAACTAAAGATCGAGTTCAACGAACTCCACTAAAAAACCGGGGAAGAACTAAGGTTGATAAGCAGTTCCTGCTCCACTAGTGACACCCATTGTGTTACTCTAGTTACAAACCCAGTGATTAGTCATGAATGAGAAAAGGACCGGGTGTTTACGACCAATGGAACATATCCGTTGTCATTTGTGACACAGATGTCATCACTTTCAACAAAAGCATGTGATGATATCAACTTAGCCAATAGGAACCCTTGGTAGCTTCCTTGTTAGCAGCATATACTGATAGGATCTACAAGCCCTGGAATATCGTATCAGCTGAGAGATATATACTCCATATGCAGGTGCTGCTGGAATGTTGCAATGCATGAATGTAAATTTGACAATGGGAAAATTGAAATTGTCGTAAAGTTTCATTCTTACCATCCACTCACTGTCAATTTCGAGGTGTAGGTCAAGGTATGAAGCAGATCTATCTGTATCTGTGGTATATTTTATTTCAAGCTCAATGGGATATATGCGATCAACGAAATCATCAAACCTAGAACTATTTAGTGGAAGGACATCATCTATATAGCGGAACGTGAAATTAATAGATCGGGATAGCTTCTTTTCGGTTTTCGTGAGAAGCCCCTGTATGAATTCTGCCTCATACGAATAATGGAACAAGTCGGCGAGGAGAGAAGTATAGTTTGTGCCGATAGGTATGCATCCTATCTGCTGAAAAACACGTCTACCAAATATTCGAAACTTACCATTCGTGTTACAACCTCCTTGTTTTATTCCTGCAGAGTCGACACGAAACATGAATAGTCCTGGAATATTGACGTTAGACATTGACGTAACATTGATTATTTCTGGTGTCCTGGACGCTGGTAATGCAAAGTAGTTAACACCGTCACCAGCGTCAAATCCTACCTGTAAAACATGACAAATTTCATTAGGGGTAAAATTCAAACATACTGAAGTATTAAAGTGTAAATAACATTAGATATTTGTTATTTTGTTATTTTGGTTAATCCAGCGATTCAATAAATTCATCCAATATTGGACCAAACCGGAGGTCACAATTCAAGAGACCTATCATCTACGAGCATCCAACAACATTTGGTAATGAGAGCTTACCATGGTGTTGGAAAGGTATCTGGCAAGAACAAATACAGCATGTCGCCGGATTAAAAGGATCCTTTAATTTTCTAATTGTAATTCGACTGGAAGTAGCAGTCCATGTATGAATCGTGCAAATACTTACTAACAAAAGTAATAGTATTGTTTAAACTTATGAAGCATTTTCCTACGTTCTTTGTTTATGTTATTTATTTCATTATGAAGTGTACCTCATCGTAGGTGTAATTGTTCGCGAGCTGGCTTCAAATGTGATAAAATCGGTTAATCTATCCGGGTGCCTCTGTTTTCTCCGATAATACTTCTGTCTAACACGTAACAATGTACAAATCAAATACGGTTAGAAGTGGTGTTAGAACCCATATATAATAACTTCTAATCCTAATTACCGCATCGGTGGTGTACTGGTTAGCATGCTCACCTCGAGTGTGGTAGATCGAGAGTTCGAGCCTCGGGCGTGTCAAATCAAAGACTATTAAATTGGTATTTGTTGCTTCTCCGCTAAGCACACAGTATTAAGGAGTAAGCGCAAAGACCCGTTGGCCCGGAATCTGACTTTTGTGTCCGGGTAACGACAGGTCTAACCGCTAGCAATATAAAAATCCAGCTCAGCATCTTGGTCTAGAACAAAACGGACCTCATTATCATCTCATTGAAAAATAACTTGTTCTCACCTTAATATAGCTTGAAAATTGCTGAGTTGGCGTCGTTAAGCATCACTCACTCACTCACTCACTCACTCACTCACTCACTCACTCACTCACTCTAATCCTATATACCTGTGCCGGTGTCCCTCCTAGTCCTGTAGTACTGCTACCACCACTCGCTGTTCCCGTCGTCCATTCTATTTTGTCGTATAGAAAGACAGTAAAAGAGTGTCGTCCATTGGTTAGCAGCAAACATTGAAACGTACATCTCTAAAATAATAAGTTAATATGGCCATCATTGCGACGTACATCTCTAAAGTAACAAGTTAATATGGACGTCATTGTAAAATACATATTTAATGTAACAAGTGAATATGGTCATAATTGTAACGTACATTGCTAAAGTAACAAGTTAATATGGTCATCAAAGTGATGTGCATTTCTAAAGTAATAAGTTAATATGGCTATCATTATAACGTACATCTCTAAAGTAACAAGTTAATATGACTATCATTGTAACGTACATCTCTAAAGTAACAAGTTAATATGGCCAGCATTGTGATGTACATTTCTAAAGTAAACATTTAATGCGTAAATCATTGTAACGTACATATCTAAAGTAACAAACTAATTTGGTCGTCATTGAAGCGTCCATCGCTAAAATAACAAGTTAATACGGACGTCATTGTAACGTACTTCTCTAAAGCAACATGTTAATATGGTCAGCATTGTGATGTACATTTCTAAAGTAATAAGTTAATATGGCCATCATTGTAACGTGCATCTCTAAAGTAACAAACTAATATGGCCGTCATTGAAGCGTCCATCGCTAAAATAACAAGTTAATATGGACGTCATTGTAACGTACATTGCTAAAGTAACAGGTTCATATGGACGTCATTGTAACGTACATCTCTAGAGTAAAACAATATTATGGTCTTCATTGGTACGTACGCCTCTAAAGTAACAAGTTAATATGGTCATCAGTGTAATTCCTGCTCCAATAGTGCCACTCGTCGTGTTAATCAAGTTACAAACCTGGTGATAAGTCATAAATGAGGAAAGGAGTACAAAGTCTACTCTTAGGTTAGTGTGATACCTTCCTTAGCTTGAAGACGTAGTTATCGTGAAATGTCCAATGAGGAGTACAAAGTCTACTCTAAGCTGATTGTGCGACCTCCTCTAGCTTGAACATGTAGTCATCGTGAAATGTCCAATGGTGAGTACAAAGTCTGCTCTAAGGTGAGTGTGAGACCTCCTATAGGTTGAAGATGTAATCACCGTTGAGTCGCCAATGTGGAGTACTAGGTATACCCTAATAGGAGTGTTAGCCCTCCCCTAGCTTGAAGATGTAGTCATCGTGGAGTGTCCAATGAGGAGTACAGTGTATAGCTAAAGTGAGTGTTAGACCCTCCTTTGCGTGAAGATGTAGTAATCGCGGAGGGTTCAATGAGAAGTACAAAGTCTACTCTAAGGTGAGTGTGAGACCTCCCCTAGCTTGAAGATGTAGTCATCGTCGAGTTTCCAATGAGGAGTATAGTGTATACCTAAAGTGAGTGTTAGATCTTCCTTTGCTTGAAGATGTAGTAATCGCGGAGTGTCCAATGATAAGTACAAAGTCTACTCTAACGTGAGTGTGAAACCTCCCCTAGCTTGAAGATGTAGTCATCGTGAAATGTCAAATGCGGAGAACAGTGTATACCCTATAGTGAATGTGTGACGTCCCCTAGGTTATACATGTAGTAATCGTAGAGAGTCCAATGAGGAGTACAAAGTATACTCTAAGGTGGGTGTGAGACGTCCCCTACCTTAAATATATTTATGTTTCTATTGAAAATTTTCAATTATACCCTATATTAAATATTAAGTTTAACAAATCATTAAGATACCTTTGCCACTCCTACACTATTAGCTCCATAAAATGCAACATTGTCCCATGTAGCAATAAAAAGCCAGGAAGGATGAAATCTATACTGTTCTGGAAAAAATCGACGTATTTCCTGCGACACTCTTTGTAATAGTGTACTATTTGTTGATTCTCTGTACCATATATCACCTCCATTTCTTGTATCTATATCAGTCCAATATGGCGCTACTAGTCGTCTGTTGCTTCCTAAAGGAAACGGCGATGGGGTGAAAGTGCTCATGGTTCCGAGAAACGAAATCACACCATTTGTATTCACCTTGAAAAAAATATGATTATGAAAGGATTGTTTAAACAATGATGGTAACAAATTTCATCAATATAGATTTAGATATTTTATTATATAGATAGGTGTGAATTATGGGGATTTATCCGTGAAATAAATT
The DNA here is from genome assembly GCA_002080005.1 of Gigantidas platifrons. Classification (NCBI taxonomy): domain Eukaryota; kingdom Metazoa; phylum Mollusca; class Bivalvia; order Mytilida; family Modiolidae; genus Gigantidas; species Gigantidas platifrons. The sequence continues at coordinate 24,998 of MJUT01004259.1, read as the reverse complement.
CCGTTATTTCACATGTGAAATATCAGTTTTTTCCCGCCGGAACTACTTTTGCAAAACTATAAGTGTGTTGGTTACGTCCCTTGTTGTGCAACGGTGAATACACATACGATTGTAAGCTGAAAAAATTCCGCGAAATGTTATTGATGACTTTGTCACATAACCAATATGACGTTATTGACGTCATATGAAGAATTGCAGTTTGAAACGTAAAGATTAGACGCTATTTGGCTTCGTATACGCTTCAATTGTGATTTAATTTAACTATAATAAGCTTTTTAATAATTTTTGTACATTGTTGTAAATAGGAAAAATAGGATTTCACATTATCAAGATGGCAGATCATTCCAACTGAACCCTGTAGTAACTAGTGTCATTGCTCGTAGATTCACACGCGTGCAATCAAATATAAAAATTAAAAAAATAATATATAAGACATTTTGAAAGTCTATATAATAAACAGTATAACTAAATCATACATTTTGAATATCAAAATAAGACCACTCGTGACCGAATACGCATTAACGATTAAATTCGTGGACGGAACAAGTTCCGCCCACTCGTTTAATGCTTATGCGTACTTCGGTCACTCGTGGTCTTATTTTGATATTCAAAATCTACGATTAGTTATACTATATTTATTTATTTAAGTGTTTATTTATTTAGTTATTTATTTATCTTATTATTTTTTTTTGATAACTTTGTTCTGTTTTCTGTGCTCACTGCGGCTTGTGTCTTTGGTTTGTCCATTCTTGATTGTCTATTCAGTTTTCTCTAACGTTAATAATTGAGTACAAATCTGTTGTCTCTCTCCAGTACTCGTCTGGTAAACCGTTTAATTGTAGGAAGAGGCAGGAAAATATACTTCACATAATAAATCACCGGTTATTCGACTCTCGATGGCGCTCATTTAAATAAGAATATGGGCAGATACTCCGTATGCTTGAAGCATTAGGCTGTCATATCAATGACAATTACAGGGAACGTTTGAGGGTTGACTCTATGCTGACAAACTGCCAAACAGGGGACAGAATAGTGGTCAGTTCAACTCTAGAAACACCTCTTCCTCGAAATATTCTGATAGGAAAATATTGCGCAACTATTATTCACAGGGGGCAAATCCTACCAAATCAGGAATTGAAATGTAACAAATGTTTACAGATGGGACACAAACAGTCAGCATGCATGAATGATTGGTGCTGTACAACCTGTGGTAAAGATGGACACAAACGAAATGAATGTACATCATCATTGTCTAGTGATTCTGATCAATCAGATTCTTCTGATGATAAATCTTGTAGTGTTGATAATGGTGATGCTCAAACAGACAGTAATGTACAGGAATCAACACAATCAACTAGTGTAGATGAATCTACAAAATCACCCTCCCAGCAGGTTGATGAGGTAAAAGAGGGTGATGTTGCTCCTCCAACAACCTCCAACTCAAAACCAGAAAATAATGACATAAAAGAAACAACCCCCCAACATGATGTAAAAACTCCAAAAAAAGCTGGTAGCAAAAAATAGTCGGATGGAAAAAGTGAAAAAAACATCAAACATAAAACGTACACCGCCTACACCACCCGACATAGTGAATGATAGACAAAATGAGAAAAAAAAGTCCAGATCAGATGGTTCTGAATGTAAAAACTAGAACAATCCAAAATGAGCACAAATTTCATACTTTATCAATTTGTCATGTTTTTTTTTTATTTTAACTATTTCATATAAAATTTAAAAAAAAACTAACAAAAAAAAAATAGAAAAAATAAAAGAATATATGCTGAAAAAATATGTAACTTTTTCAAATATTGAAAATACATGGGGTGACATGATACTAGGCATGTATAACCATGTGAAAACAGGTAATTGTTATGAAGATATCTATATATTAAAATATGTTGGTGACAACTTTATTAGTAATATATATTATATGTTATGTTATTTTCAATTAGTTGTGCTTTTAAGACTGCTATATTGTCAATTTACATTAATATGGTATAAAGCATTCTCAAAAGATTTATCAAAATATATGCTATGTATAAATAATAGCATGTCTTTGTTTTACAACTTGCCATTTAATAGGTCAAAATGTGTGTCCTCAAATCATAACATAAATATAATATGGTTTTCAGAATTCTCTAAAGTTTTGATTTGTTCAAGCAATATTATAAATTCATTTCACAACCCTGAAAAGATTTATAGCAACAAAATTAATGTACATATATGTTATAATGTGATTTGTTGTATTTTTATTGTGTTAACTTTAATCAATATATTGTCTTTATTTTACAATATGCCATTTGTAAGGTCGAAATATGTGTCGTCGGTAGTTAAAATACACATATGTTTTGTAGTAAAAATTCGAAATGATTACACGATCTTTCATTATGTACAGGTAAACTGCCATAATATTCTGACAAAAACAGAAGACAGCATGGCTTTTATTGTCAATATCTTCAACAATCAAACAACAAATCAAATTTTAATATCATTAACGGTGGTGGTAATGTTGTCACTTTTATCAATGAAGGAAAGTGAACAAGTGTATTCTAGAACTACTTACAGTGGGAGCGCCAACCACCATTTCCGTACCTCCACTCATGTTACGTATTGTCCACAGATTCAAGAGAGAATATTCCAATATTGGCATAGACTGCGCTCGAGGCGCTACACGTCATTTATTTGTTTACGTTACATGTGTGTGGATTTTTATGAAATAAAGTAGAAAAAGTAATAAACTATGCATATTTTTTAAATTTGTTGGTATCTTAAGTATGTTTACTATATGACTGAATCGTACTGATCATTAACTGTGAAATGTATATCTTATAAACGGCTTTGAAAATCGCAAATTGCTTTGATGTTTTTGGAAATAAAATTATGGCGGGTAAATACCCTGTTCTAATTATAACTGGCTATTAAGCATCCTATTGGTTGTTTAAATATAAAATTATCAAAAATAGATATGAAAAGGATAAGAGATTCCAAAAAAATGCATAATTACCCATCATTCATTACAAATATGCTAGAGAGGCTGTGTGTAGAAAGCTTAAAATCGGTACCTGGTCAAATCGCCCCACTGCAAATTCGCCCCGTCAATATCGCCCCCACATTTATCAAAATCGACCCCATACAAAATCGCCCCCACATTAATCAAAATCGCCCCAACATTTAAAAAAAATAATGATAGTTATTATTATTATTATTACTATTATTATTAGTTTTGACAACGAATAAATTACAGTACATGTAATCGGAAACATTGTTTAATTTTTGTTTAACATTTATTTCTGACGTAAAATGACGTGTTGTATCACTTGTGAATGTATGTTGTGTTTATATACTTAATGGTTTATGGTAATAAAGAACTGAATAATAAAAAGTATGTCTGTAATAATTAATGTCTTCTTTTAATCAAGCATTTCTTTGTAAAGTATAGATGCACTGTTTGTGTAATAATTAAATAGCAATCTGATTAGTTTTATTTTTGTTTTCATGTTATTCTCATCGGAAGCACATTCAATGAGACCCAAGCCAATGATACATATTCTTGACATTGCAATAAAAACTTGTTGCGAGGCCATAAGCTTGCCCAAGCTGGTTATGAAATTATAAAAACCTGCTACCATCATGACTGGCATTAAGCACAATGGCCAGTGACTGCATAGACTGCAAGCAGCGGATAGTAAGACCCCGACAAGAAGCTATACAAGCGGGGCTCAAACACACGATCTACCACACTCGAGAGGAGCACGCTAACCATTTTAAATAATACGTAAAAATAAAACGTTGTTCCCGGTAACAATGCACATAGTTCACCTTCAGAAATATTTTTTCTATGATACTAGTGTACACTTGAAAATGAATATATATTCGTTGTTTGTATTTGTGTGTCCGGTTGAATTAATAAAAATATTAAAATTTTTATTTTGTAATTTGAACAGAGTTGTTACATAATTTGTTGGTTTTTTTTCTTTCTTACTAGTTCTATTGCTGATGACAGTATACACAGCATTCAGCCAGCAGAGGACGGTCCTTACCTTCAACCAGTCTTTGCTCTTTCTCCTTAATACCGATTTTATAGTCTTTGGTTTACCCGATCGGGACTCAAACCCACGATCTATCGCACTAGAGGATCGCACGCTAACTATTACACCAATATTTCAATTAAAACTCCAGAATGATACAAAAAATATTAAAGATATTATACATTGCGATTATCAAACTGATTTACACGCAATCATATAAAAATATTGATCTCAAGTTATAAAAGCAATTATGATGTAATCACGTTCGATCAAATCTCTCATGATTTTTTTTTAATGAAAACATGCATACATAAACCAAGGACGTATCTTGTATACGTCCTTGCATAAACATAGAGGGTAAAATTATTGTACATACATTTGTAGCTCCATTTTATGTTCAAATTAATTTCTTCCTACTTTAATTAATGGGGGCGATTTTGTATGGGGGCGATTTTGATAAATGTGGGGGCGATATTGACTGGGGCGATTTCGCAGTGGGGCGATTTGACTTGCATTCCTTAAAATCTATGTTGTTTACATCGAGACGCGACTAGAGAAAACGGTTTTATAAGATCTTTAACTCACTTTAAATGTTTTTTTTATTTGTTTTACAGTGGATCTGGATTCTGGATACATTCATATTTAACAATTGTTCAGTGATTTATATATATTTTTAGAACATTTACACCATAATTTCCATAAACAACTCAAGAATGGCAAGATGTGATCAAGTAAATGGCAGTGGCACAGCCATGTGTACACTGTTTTGTGTTTATAATTTTGTTTAGTCTTATTTCCGTCTTGTTTATTATTGTAATGAAGAAAGATTTCTTCACTTCCAGTTCCATAGCCAAGCTTTTTGTGTAATTTCTTGAGCAACCTCATGATCAAACAAACAAATAAATAATTGTCAATCAAGAAGCCCATAATGTCAATGAGCAGTACAATCAATAAAAATCACAATTGATTCACATAATATTTTTTTCATTGGATAGGACAATACAAAAAAAATCAAAAAAAAATCATGTACAGACCACAGTACAGGTACAGGTACTTGTCTTTAAGACATGAAATATAACTTTATTAAAAAAATATGCACCCCGATATCTTTTTGAAGACATATATTTTAATATTTTGTATTTAAACAAATATACACCCAATAATATATCATTTATGACATGCAGTATAACTTAACTGAAAAAAAATGCACAATTACATACTATATAACTTTACAAAAAAATATGCACCTCTACATACTAGATATAACTTTACTAAGCAAAAATTATTCACCCTACATGCTATCAGTATAGTATGTGGGGGTGCATATTCTTTTAGATAAAGTAATATATATCTTAAAGTTGATAGAGATGCATATTTGTTTTAATAAAGTTATATATATGGTGTCTTAAAGACAAGCCCATGTGGCCACAGAGGAGTATGTCTTGTTTATTATTGCATATGTCGAACTGCTACAAAATCCACCCTGACACAAATTCTGAGCCTTTTAAATAGTCATTGTGGTCAAGAAGACATATCTAAACGTTATGTCCATCTCATTCAGAAAAAAATGGATGATATTGAATTTTATGAGTTTGTTCAAAAGACTTGCAAATATGTCTGATTTTTCTTTGTATTTGTAGGAAATGTGAAAGAAAATTTAAGCATTTTTTTCTAGGGTACTGGAGGAAAATTATAATCATGCTTCTTTCTTTAAGAAACTGTGTGAAAATGTCAGCTGTCCTCTCAGAAAAAAAAATGTTTTTTTACACCATTTTGATATTTGTGATAAAAGAGGAGATCACACCACTGATATTGATCCATTTTTATTTGGAAAGAAATTTGACATTTCCATTTCAGGTAAATATGCAGAACAAAATGAACAAGTATTCACAGATGGATTGTGTCATGTCCATGCACTGTAATGCCCTAGATAATTTGAAAAAGGAAAAATAATGTTTTGTATGAAACATCTTCAAGGACTACAAGATATATTTCAGTTTAATAAGAAAATGTGGATATCTTTTTGAAACATTTAAAATTTGAGTTACATTTTCATACAGATATTGATGTTTCAGTAAAGATATTTTGTTGTCTCGCATGTTATAAGAGTTTTAACTCATTTTGTATGTCAGATACAGGAGAGGAAGTTATAGTTCAATCTTTTCAGTACATAAATACATGTTTACATAGGTATAATTTTGATGATTCTGTTTCACAGGATAATGTAGACCTTTGAATGAATTCTTTATTTGCAAAAAGCACATACATGCTATAGCAACATGAATATATAAAATGATAAAAAAAAGAAAAAGAAAAAAAAGAAAGGGATAACAGAGAACAATATGACAAAGTTAATTGTATATAAGATATCATTTCTAATCTTAATTTCCAAGCTGAATTCAAAGATCAATAAAACCTAGGTTACATAACAGCTAGATCTTTTACATTTGACACCAATTTTTTTTAACCCTTATTTCCCTCAATATAAGCAAGAGCTTATATATTTCATATACTATTGGAGGTTTTACAGATAAAATATGATACCTATATTTCAAAATTATATGGTGTCTATAAACATACAGAGGAAAATGACCAAGTTCACCATATAAAAAAAGGCAAAGGAAATAAGTGAATTTATTGCAGAATAATTTTTTGAATGGAAAGGTTATTTTGTTTCCATTCTGCCTTTGATTTCAAATCTATGTGTGAATGCTTGTAATTCTGTCTTTGTTTTAAAATTTATGTGTGAATGCTTTTTACAAGTAATTCTGTCTTTGTTTTAAAATATTTGTGTATGAATGGTATCTATTCTTTGTGTATTTTAAAATATGTGTATGAATGGTAGTTATTCTGTCTTTGTGGTTATTTGTAAGTTCATGTCACTCTGGTTATGCATTCCCTTATTTAAGTAAATTGAATATTGATATATAGTTCAAGAGCTTTAGATTTTTTTATTTGAATTCTCTTGTAGTAAAAACTGTTACTGTTCACCTGTTAAAACTTACCTATGTAAGTTCATCTCGGAGACAATTGCAGAATTTCATGCACTGAGGAATAAACACAAAAGGAGCACATTTCTTCTTGGAGGTGATTTCAACTTACCTGATGTAAACTGGAAAAATAACAACATAAATGGCCGACAAATTCCACAGTCTATCAATAGTGCATTCTTGCAAATGGCAGCTGATCTTTCACTACAACAAATAAATGAAAACCCAACCAGGGGTGAAAATATCCTAGACTTATTGTTTACCAGTCATCCAGGAAACATACAAAGATGCAAAACTTTACCACCTATTGGTAATAGTGATCATGACATCATCCTAATTGACATAAATAGCATCGTGCACAGACCTAATCCACCCAGAAGAACGATACACCTATGGAAACGAGCAAATTTAGATGGTATAAAGGCACACCTAAGTGGAAACCTAGAGATATTCAATAACTCAGACTTTCTGAGTTCTAGCGAGATGTGGACATTCATCAAGAAAACCATAGCTGATGCTATAGACAAAAACGTACCAACTAAACGCACTGCATCACGCCAAAACCATCCATGGATGAATACAGAACTGCGACGTCTCAGTAGGAAGAAACAAAGAGCCTATGCCAAAGCTAAGCGCACCAAAAGACAGAAAGACCAGAACCGATACAAGAAATTAAAGGCAGAATTACAGCGCCAATCAAGAAGGGTCCATACTGAATTTATGAAAGACATTGTCCGTAAAGAACTAAAAGACAACCCGAAACGCTTCTGGTCATACATAAAGAGGCGTAAACAGGACGCTTCTGGGATAACAGCACTGAAAAATAAAGATGGATTCCTGCATAGTGACACACCAACGAAAGCAGAAATCCTGAACAACCAGTTTCATTCGGTATGCACCAAAGAAGACTTAAACAATATACCACACAAGGACCAAAGTTCACACCAAACTATGCCAGCAATTCACATCAGCTTACAGGGAGTGAAGAAACTTTTGAAAGGACTCGGACCATATAAAGCCACCGGCCCTGATGAGATCCCGACTTTCATACTGAAGAACTCAGCCGAAGAAATTGCACCATACCTTGTTAGACTGTTCCAACTGTCTTTAGACCAAGGCGTAATACCTGATGACTGGAGGACTGCCAACATCGTTCCAGTTTATAAGAAAGGGGAAAAACACACAGCAGCAAATTACCGATCTGGTTCCTTGACCTCAATTGTATGCAAGCTACTTGAGCACATCATACACAGCTCAGTAATGGACCACTTTGATCGTCACCAGATCCTCTGTGACGAACAACACGGCTTCAGAGCGAAGCGGTCATGTGAGTCCCAGCTGCTGATAACATTGCATGACATTGCGAAGAATATGGAAGAAGGGGAACAAACTGATGTCATATTATTAGACTTTGCCAAGGCCTTCGACAAGGTCCCACACACCAGACTGTTACACAAACTGGAACATTACGGAGTTCGGAATTCTACCCTGAAGTGGATCAAGGACTTTTTGTCAAACAGGACCCAGTCCGTGATACTGGAGAACCGCAAGTCTGCCCCTTTAGAAGTAGTTTCCGGCGTACCTCAGGGAACCGTTTTGGGTCCCCTATTGTTCCTTGCCTACATTAACGACTTGCCAGAAGCCACACCATCCAGCGCCCGTCTGTTCGCAGATGATTGTCTCCTATATCGACGCATCAGGAAGACCGAAGATGCCGATATACTTCAAAAAGACCTCACCTCATTGGAACAGTGGGAAAAAACTTGGCAGATGAGCTTCCATCCAGAGAAATGTACTGTCATCCTCATCTCTGGACGACGACAAAAACACCAGTCATCATACCAACTTCATGGACACAACTTAGACGTAGTAGAAGGTGGAAAATATCTTGGTATAACAAACAGCAATGACCTGTACTGGACGAAACACATCAACCAGACCTCCAGTAAAGCCTCAAGAACACTAGGGTTTATAAGGCGCAATCTTGGAAGATGTATACCAGAGGTCAAAGAAAATGCATATTTATCCCTACTACGACCATCATTAGAATATGCATCAACCGTCTGGGACCCCCACCAGAATACCCTGATTAAAGAACTTGAACAGGTACAGAGACGAGCAGCCAGATTTGTATTCAACAATTACCAAGACACCTCACCTGTCTGTGTAACATCACTACTCGACAAACTACAAAGGGAACCACTAGAGCAGAGACGGAAGAAACAGAACATGGTAATGTGTTACAAGATCCAACACAATCTGATTGACATAGACTCAGGCAAATACTATTCAGCCGTTGATAACAGAACAAGAGGCAATCACAAACTACGTCAAAGCATAGCCAAACGAGACACATTCTCACACTCGTTCTTTCCCAGATCCACCAGGGAATGGAACATACTTCCAAATACAGTGGCAGAGTCGGAGTCCCTGGAGGACTTTAGGGCCAGGTTGAATACGATCCCCTGGACCCAACTTTACCACCTCAACTAGACAGCATACATATTCAGTGTACATAGTGTGTATATAGTTTTAACTGTACATACCTTATTTTGGATATTTTGCCTCAGAGAGGCTTCCTGTCTGTTGGGAGAAGCGCCCGAGTTAATTACACTCCAGAAGAGTCCGACTCGTTTAAAGGAAGAAGAAGAAGAAGTTTCTTACTTTATTTAACTAAAGTAAATCATTTTGTTTGTTTTTTATTAAATTATTTTGTGATATTTTAAAATAATAACCTATATGGAATATAATGAGATAACATCAAATGACAAACTTAGAATCAAAGAAAGAGAATTGATTTTGTTGTTGTTCTAATCTTCATCTTAAAAGAGAAAAAAATTAAAATGTGATCATGGATTGGATCATTGGTCCAACCACATCATCATCAAATGGGGTCATGGCTTGGTCATCCTAATCTACTCACATTTTATGTCTGGACTCCAGTTTGAGTTTGCTTTTCTTGGTGTATGATTTCCTATGGGTTTTTTTTATTTGTGAATCAATTTTTTATACTTGTTACAGGCCCTTTCTATAATTTTTCTTTTCAGTATACTTTCCGAGATTGAATATTTTTTTCTGAACCTTTGTACTTACTACATTTAAAAAAGTATAATATTTATTATTCGCATACCACCACCCCCTTTTTCCAAAAAAATCCCAACAAAAACTACCACACACATAAAATCAAAATCACTTGTTGAGGTCTAGTGTTCCAAAAACATGCAGAGGTAGAATTTAAACCTGGTTTGACATCCGTCAGGTGTACAACACGTACTTCATTAGCATGGATCGGTCGGAGCTCCCACTGAGCCTGAATAAAATTTGATGAGACCAGAATATAACTCAACTTTGTTGACGATGCTTAAATACGATAATTAGGTAACCCATAGTCCACATTTGTTCAGCAAGTTCGGAATAGGGAATGCAATACCGTACCTACAAAGGTCTGAAAATGCTAAAAATGACCAAAAATGAACCACGACTTCAAACCCAAATTTATAAATGGAGCAAGCAAATGACGGGTTTGTTTAATTAACATACCTTCCTTTATGTTTATTCTTTCGATTTAAATATATTTCAGCCTTCGTCGGTTTTGAGGACGCATTTGTGTCAGTCAACTGCAGACCAGGGTATTACCCGCCATATTCTTATTGACATCTGGCGTCGTTTGATATTTCTAATATTTCGAGCAGTTCGGCGTTTTGTACATGTTTTATTGGTTAAGTTACACCAAACACATGATCATTAACAAAGTTATGATGAATATTATGATCAAATTAATTCAGATGTTGCTTATTTTTGTATTTGAAATACGGCCTCGCGATCGTTTACAAAATGACAGTGACGCCATGACGGTTTTTATAATTATCTCCCTTTCCCCGCGTGACTACGGATCGGAACTCTTCAATGTCGGCGGCTTTCCCACTGTTATAAATCATGTAATTAAATAACAATTATCAGCTGCATATTTGTAGCTTAAACTGTCAAGGTCTAGGTCAATATGATAAAATAAACCGAGTAAATGTATGAATGAAGCAGCAGAAATGTCAGATACATTTTGTACTATTCATTCAGGAAACACATTTTGTTAAAGAAAATATAAATAAGATTAATCAAAGTTGTGATGCAGATTGTTATCATAGCTTCGGAAACTCTAAATCAAGGGGCGTTTCAATTTTAATTAGTAAACAGGTTGAATACTCAATTATTGATACGCATCAAGACTCAGAAGGCAGAATTTTTATACTAAATATTGAATTAGACAACAAAAATTACACTTTGGTTAATATATATGCACCCAATCATGTCAAAGAAAGAAATTCATTCTTTAAAAAATTGAAAAATATGTTAGAAAAAACATGTCTAGGTATGCTAATTATCGGAGGCGACTTGAATGATACACTTTCATCTATGGACAAAAAAGATGTTAAAAATAAAGTAAAAAGCCCAGTTTTTGGACTAAAACAGCTTATCAAATATTTTAAATTACTTGATATATGGCGAATCAAACATCCAAATTTAAAACAATTTACATGGAAAAGAAAACATAATAACAGAGAAGCTAGTAGGAATGATTTTTTTCTTATACAACCTGAAATAAGCCCATTAATTAGTTCATGTGATACAAGACCTGCATTAATTAAATACACTGACCATCTAGCAATTTCAATAAAACTTTTGTCAAATTCAAATGATAGAGGGCCAGGGACTTTTAAATTGAACAATATTATTTTAGAGAATACAGATTATCAAAACCTGATTGAAAACCTAATAACATGTTTCAAAAATAATATCAATCAATATAAAGATATTGGATGTGCCTGGGATGTATTCAAAAACACTGTTAGAGAAAAAACTATAAAATTTTGTAAGTCAGAAAGCCAAAACAGAAAAAAGTGAAATTAAAGTGTTGGAACAAATGCTTAAAAGCTTAAATGTAAGAAAAGATAATTTATGTGGAGATCTTGACAATAATGTTTTAAACCAAAAAATCAATGAAATAGAAGAAAACTTAGAAAATTTATACTTTGTAAAAGCAAGGGGGGCTCAAATAAGATCTAGAGTTCAATGGATAGAAAAAGGGGAAAAGAATACTAAATATTTCTTGGGATTAGAAAAAACTATACAGACACGAAAAACCATTAATTCACTTTATGATGAAAATGGTGGTATAACTAGACAACAAACAAAAATACTACAGTTGAGTAAATCTTATTATGAAAATCTATACAAGTCTACACACCCTAATATTGAAGAAGTAAAAACATATATAGATAACAGAAAAATTAACAAAAAATTAAGAATGGAAGAACGTTTTATCTGTGAGGGAAAATTAAATATAGAAGAGTGCACCAATGCAATATTAAAATGCGTCTAAATCGATCACCCGGTTATGATGGCATAACAGTAGAATTTTACAGAAAATATTGGGAAAGCCTTAAAGATTTTATTGTTCCAGTATTCAATTACAATTATGACCGGAAAGAACTTACTCAATCTCAAAAACTGGGTATGCTAACTTTAATATACAAAAAAAAAAGATCCCTTATCCCTTTCAAATTATAGACCAATTACACTTTTAAATACTGACACAAAATTAATTGCTTATGCATTAGCTCAAAGATTCAAGAAAGTTTTACCTCTAATTATTTCAAATGATCAAAATGGTTACATAAAGAACAGGTACATAGGTTTTAACATTAGACAAATTCAAGACATCATTGATTATTCTGAACACTTTAACATTGAAGGTGCAATTCTTTTTCTAGATTTCAGTAAAGTTTTTGTTTCAATTGAATGGGAATTTATGTTCTAAAGTTTGAAAAAATTTGGATTCCAAGAGTCAATTTTAAGTTGGATTAAAACACTTTACACAAATATAAAAGGATGTATCAGTAATAATGGGTGGATCTCGGAACCATATACCATAGAAAGAGGCATTCGACAAGGATGCCCTCTTAGTGCTTTGATATTTATTACCGCGGTAGAAATATTAGCTAATCGTATAAGAAATGAAAAACAGAGGTTTTGAAATTAAACTAAACCGATCAAATCACAGCATAAAAATAAGTCAACTAGCAGACGACACAACTCTTTTCTTAAAATCAAAAAATGAAATCTCTATTGCTCTAAACATTATTGAAACATTTGGGAATTTATCAGGACTAAAACTTAACAGAAATAAAACAGAAGGTATATGGCTATGTCGACTAAAGCACTGTAAAGAAAAATTTGAGAATGTTACCTGGACAAAGGACATGGTTAAATGTTTAGGAGTTCATTTTGGTCATGACACATCCAAATGCCAACAAAGTAATATTGAAAAACAATTACAAAAAACAAAAGAGATAATTAATAATTGGAATAAAAGAAATTTAAGTATAATAGGAAAAATTACAATTGTGAAATCCCTACTCCTTCCAAACATAACCTATATAGCTTCAGTCTGTACTATTCCTAAAGAGTGTATCCAAAGGTTTAAAACCATGATATATAACTTTATATGGGGAGGAAAGAAAGATAGAATAAAAGTTCTGATTTATGTAAAGATTATTCGAAGGGAGGGTTAAAAATGATTGACATTGTTCAATATTTAAACTCTATTCAGATATCTTGGCTTAAAAGGTTAACAACATCAACTCCGATGATCAGTAGGTGGAAAATTATACCACTGAGTTATTTTGAAAAATTTGGACCAGATTTTCTCATTTTTAAAACAAATATGGATAATTTTAATTGTTTGTGTGGTAAAAAATATGTTTCTCCATTTTATACAGAGTTAAATAAAACATGGATCATATGTAATAAAAAAAACTATAAAGGAACCTAAACAATATTTTCAAGTCAGAAAACAAATAATATGGGGAAATAAGTTCATTAAATACAAAGGGAAATCACTTATGATAGAAAATTGGATCAATAGTGGAATTATATTCATTAACGACATAATAGATGATCAAGGGAACATATCTGAAGTGGCGATTCTACAAAATCATAGATGTAAACAAAACTGGATGTCAGAAACATCCATAGTTAGAAAATCAATCCCAGCAGAATGGAAACAAATAATAAAGAATGAAGAGTCAATTATGACAAAAGTGAATGTCAGCTTTTTTAATACCCCAATATATTTAAACTCACAAAACTTAAATAACCAAACTAGTAAAAATATATACAAAAATCTACTAAATAACCAAAATATGTCAATTCCCTTGGGATTCAGTATTTGGCTGAAAAAATTAAATATTAAATTTTATTCTGAGATTGAGAAAAGTCTGACATTTGTGTTTAAAAACATGAAAGAAAATAAATTTAAAGTTTATAAATGGAAATTAATGCATTATAGTTTACCAAGTAAAGAATTATTATTCAAATGGCATATAACCACTAATAAATTGTGTAATAATTGTCAAATTACAGAAAATTATCAACACTTTTTCTTTGAATGCAAAAGATTGGAAACATTTTGGAGGATAATAAAAAAACTTGTTTTCAAAACATATAGGTGAACATATTCTAACCTTAAAAAATTTAGTTACAGGATACAAAATAAAAGAAGAATATGATGATATAAATTATTTACTCACAATAATAGGATTCTCCATACATAAAAGCTATTATGTTTCAAATCAAAGGAGAGAAATATGTGATATAATCAATATTCTTGTCAGAGAAATTAAATTTATACTTTACTATGAAAAAAATGACCATATTAGGAAGATACTAAAACAGTTTTACAAGTATTATAGGCAACAAATATCAAATATTTCATACATGCACATGGAAATAATGTAATGTGCAATAATGCATGATACATATGTGTACAGTGTACACTGTTGTTTATATTTGTAGTGTGTACTGCATGGTGTGTATATTTGCAGTGTACACTGTTGTATATTGGCAAGTATCAAATTCAGTAAATCATACCATATACTTATATCTTGTTAGTATAAACATAAATTGTACAAATAATGTTAATGTCACATACTGTGTGTTGTCTCTTATACATGTATATGTATTTTGTTTTGTTACAATGTACATGTAGCGAAGATATATCAATGGGAGATAACTCCAGAATTTAACATTTGTTTGTTTCCATTTTAGCGCGAAAATAAACGGTCTCGGATGGCATCGTTCTACGGGGTTTTATATGAAAATGGTAAAAGATTCTTTTCCGAATGTTCGATATGAATATTCATTAGACATTTCTACGACTGTATATTTGCATTTCCAGAAAATCATCGAAGTTTTGTGGTTCTGAAAAGGGATTTGAAAATTAAAATTAGACATTAACATATGAAATTGGTCATATACACGATTCTTATAGTGTATTTGATGTAGATTTATGTATTTACTAGAAATCAAACCATAAAATTGAGGGAAAATAATTGAATTCATAGTGATATTATTTGTTTTTTAAATGATGCACCCTTTTTTCATATAAGAGTTGTTGCCCTTTGTAGAACTCTTCAATCCTTTGAAAAGTTGTCAACATCAGAATTTTCAATTTATCCAGTTTATTGAGTTACTGTTTGAAGTGTTTCATTGATTAGGTGATTACCCATTTATAATTGAAGGGAAATACAAATATAGTAGCAATTTAAATGCTGTA
>MJUT01004256.1:2197-15345 GCA_002080005.1 Gigantidas platifrons | reverse complement strand
ACTCGAGCACGATCACCATTACACCATCGATCACAATCTACTTTACTTGAGCACGATAACTATTACACCACCGATCACGATCTACTGTACTCGAGCACGATAACCATTACACCACCGATCACAATCTACTGTACTTGAGCACGATAACTATTACACCACCGATCACGATCTACTGTACTCTAGCACGATAACTATTACACTACCGATCACAATCTACTGTACTCGAGCACGATAACCATTACACCATCGATCACGATCTACTGCACTCGAGCACGATAACCATTACACCACCGATCACAATCTACTGCACTCGAGCACGATAACTATTACACCACCGATGCAGTTATATTTAAATTTCAAATAATCAGTGGGACGATGGTCAATGTGATTGATCATATACCAATATTAATATTCAGATGAAGTAAAAGCTATGCATAAGAAAAACGATAGTCTTTATTTTGTTAATCATTCAAATAAATCCTAAGTTATTTGATAAAGTTTGTCAGTGACTTGTGGCAGGTCAGTGGTTTTTCTCCGGGTACTACGGTCTCCCCCACCAATAAAACTGACAGCCACGATATAACTGAAATATTTTTGAAAGTGACGTTAAACACCGTAAACCAAAGCAATAAATTCTTCTTCTTCATTAATGCAGTAAAACTGAGTAGTCTCCCTTTATTTCTACTTCCACATAAGCCAATTTGAGTTATCTCCCATTAAGCAATTTTGAAAAAAAATATCAATAATAAAGTAATTTGATGGATTACAGTAATTAAGTGGTAGACATTTCTCTCTCAATTCAAGATTCAATTTTTCTTGTGTGTATTTAGATAGCATATGATTGTTAATTTCCACGAAATAACAAATAACAGGTCTGATAAATATCTCGTTTCTGGAGAATTTTTTTTTATTAAGACTAACAGGTTCTTACACGAATCCCTATTGAAGATCTGGGATTTCTTCCACGAGTGTGAGAAATTCTGTCGTTTCACGAGTGGAGCGTAGCGGAACGAGTGGAAATACGCTGAATTTCTCTCACGAGTGGAAGAAATCTCAGATCTTCAATAAGAACGAGTGCAAGTACCTGTTTCTTCCGTTTCAACTTAAAAACAAAGCATGTCGATTTCATTCATTCATTCGCATGTCAATGTCATGTTTACTACACAAAATATTACAACGCCACGTGCAATGCAGTAAATACACACTCATTTAAAACCGCATTAAATCTATAGGGGAAATCAGTTAAAATTCAGGTATTTGAAGCTTTTTTAGATCTACTAAGACGACAATTTTTATTACTACAGCAGTCGTAGAATGGGGTCGTCTCATTACTCCGACAGTCATAACTACAACAGTTATTTCTCCGACACTCATAACTCCGACAGTCATTACTCCGGCACTCATTAATACTCCGACCATGCATGGCTTGTCTTACATAGAAAACCCAACAAAACGGAAGAAAGATGTGTCTGGTAACAAAAACACGACTGCAGGCTATATTGATAAAAAAACCGAAAGAACTTTCAAGTGATCTGTTTTTATTAATTCAACTTTTAATTTACAAAGTCATTAAACACTATTAATGATTAGGATATAATAAGAATATGTCCAATTATTATCATGCTAGGAGACAAAAACTATTGCAAATACAACCTAGGGTGGGTTTTTTTTATAAGAGTTTTATTTTTCTCTGCAAAATTATTTTTCAAGAAGCAATACAAAAAGGACATTTTTTATTTTTATGTAAATAAATCGGTTTTACTTTGTTTTGTTTTTATCAAAAAGCAAAATTATCACAGAAATGTTTATGGTGTCTAACGCCACTTTCAACAATATTTCAGCTATATCGTGATGGTAAGTTTTATTGATGGAGGAAACCGGAGTATCCGAAGAAAACCATCGACCTGTCAGAAGTCACTGACAACTTTATCACATAATGTTGTGTCGAGTACACCTTGCCATGAACGGTGTTCGAACTCACAACTTTAGAGGTGATAGGCACTGATTGAACAGGTAGTTGTAAATCCAACTACCATACGATCACGATCATGACGGTCTCTCTAAATTATGAGTGGCACTTTGCTCAAATTGCTTCGGAAAGGAAGTTAACATATTTTGCTTATTTTTATATAAACATTTCCTTTTTACTTAATGAACCTCCTTAGGACCAGCAAATATGTTCACAATAGACAGGTGTACGGTTTATACAGGTTGAATTAACAAAGATTTTCTAGATATGAACTTTATTAAACGTTCGGTTTATACAGGATTATACAGTTTATTCAGGGTTTGGATTTGACAGAGTTTACTGTATAACAATGTTAATTTATAACTACCTATGTAATCATTTCCTATCACCACTAACGTTGTGAGTTCGCATCCCACTCAGGCGAGGTGTACTTGATACATCATTATCTGATAAAGTTTGTCAGTTACTTACTACAGGTCAGTCAGTGGTTTCTCCTGGTACTACGGTTTTCTCCACCAATAATACTGACCACCAGGATATAGCTGCAATATTGCTGTAAGTGGTTTTAAACACCATAAGCCTAACCCCTCCTTCAAGATGATTTTAACCCGTCAATACCTACACACCATTCATTAACATGCGACCAAACCTACCCTTTGGAATCCAGCAAATCGTGTACTTTTTCATTATAAATTTCCATAATTGTGTATGCCAAACCTTCGTCATCACAGTGGCTGTTTATTTTAGAAAACATAGTGTTGTTGTTTTTTGTTTTGTTTTTTTTTTTGTGTTTTTTTTTTAATTTTTCATTTTTTTACAGACAACACATTCATCACATCACAAGACAAACATATTATAAGTGTAAATGACAGTTATTGCTATTTGTGTGCTCAGCAGATAACAACTTTTTTTCTTAAATCAATTGTAATTGTAATTACCACCCTTATCCCCCCATACCATTATATATTTATAAATATATAAATTAATCTAAAAATTAAGTTTACAAAGATCAGAATGATAAAACTGTTACAAATAGTTTATATAATTTGTTTCTGTTAAGGGTATAGAACAGCAATAACAATGCTAAATTACAGTAATTTCAGCCACCTAGTGTTGCAGAGTCGAGGAATTATACCGTCTCCTGGAAAGTTCTAAAAGAATAGGCTTAAACACATAATTATATGCCTCTTCAACTGTGTAATTTTCACCAACTGAAGGTGTACTTTCACAGACAGATAGCATAACATTGGCATTGATTGCAGGCAAACTAATTATCTGCTGAAACTTTCTTAGAACTGTGACTCGCTGCAGCGGTCACAGCTAACATTCAAATATTGAAAATGTGAGGCCTAAGGTCCACAATTTGCCTAAACTCTGATCTTTAGTTTTATATGTATGTTTAGTTTTCTTTTGGTCTTTGGTATCTTTTGGTCATTGTGTTGTCTGTTCTTCTTTGATTTACAGAATCTGATTACCTCCCTTTGGTATCTTTTGGTCATTGTCTTGTCTGTTCTTCTTTGATTTACAGATTCTGATTACCTCCCTTTGGTATCTTTTGGTCATTGTCTTATCTGTTCTTCTTTGATTTACAGATTCTGATTACCTCCCTTTGGTATCATTTGGTCATTGTCTTATCTGTTTTTCTTTGATTTACAGATTCTGATTACCTCCCTTTGGTATCTTCAAACTCTTCTTGTATCATCTACATCAATTTACCACTTTTGTTTATTCACTTTCATTAGGGTTTTAATGTTGTGTATACATGTATGTGTTTTATGCATATAAATCATAAAGGACGCTTTACAAATCCATATTTATTGTTTTATTACATAGAAATCAATAATAATCATTATCTTTTACTGTTTTCCAACATCCAAGGAACCTCCAATTTGTGGTGTCGGCCCAATAGTCTGAAGGTCCAATAGTCTGAATGCCCGGTAGTCCGAAAACCCAATAGTCCGAAGGCCCGATAGTCTGAATGCCCAATAGTTCGATAGTACAAAAGTCCCAAGGTCCAATAGTTTCGAATGACCTTCCGAAAAATCGTCCAAGACATTTTTATTTAACATATTTTATTATCAAATATATACAATAGGATTGAACACATGTTTTACAACTTGTATGAAGTTCTCTCCAGTATCATACAAACATAGGTCTGACATAGAACATGACGGATAATAAGTGTATAATAATTTATGATATAGAAAAAAATGAGTGATAACAGATAAGAAAAATGGGGAGGGGGAGTGGGAGTTATGTTCATTCAGTGAATCGCCTAAAATAGCATAATTTAATGGTAGCATATATATAAAGAACCGTGTCATGACTTTCGAGAATAAATCCAGACTCGGTTTCGTTTGGTTTAGTTTATAGAGTTTAATGCCATTTTCATCAATATTTCAGTTATATCGTGGTGTTCAGTTTTATTGGTGGAGGAAACTGGAGTACTCTGGAAAAATCACTGACCTGCCGCAAGTCTATGACAAACTTCATTACATAATGTTGTATCGAATACACCTCGGCTGACCGGGATTCGAACACATGTTAGTAGTGATAGCACTGATTGCATAGGTAGTTATATATCCAACTACCATACGATCACGACCACGACAGTCCCAATATTAGTTTTGGTGTAGATCAGAAGTTAAAAATGGCCATAAGTCACGGTCAAAGTTTTCATTGTACCTGTGATAATTTCTCATGAACTTAACCTTGGTGAACACTTCCAGATCTTGTTAGCCTCTAGGTTCCCTTTTCCATCTAAGTTATAATTATAACTGTGGGTGTCTCAACTTAAATATACAGTTGCGTAGCCAGGGAAAAAATTGATGTTTCTAAAAGGGTGTATTTTTTGTTTAGAAAGCAACGAACAACAGCATAGTTGTCAATATGCATGCACCTATTACCAACGCTATTAGATATTAAATGATTCCGATTTAAATTACATTAAAAATAAATAAAATTAACTGAAGAAAAATATGTATATGTAGTTAGAGTCTAATCACCTTATGTACATTAGTAACTGTCACCACCTCGGTCCAAAAATTCGCTATGGTACAAAATGTAGATAAACTGTGGGTTTTTTTTAATATACTATAACTGTGAAGTCAGATATCCAATTTCTAACAAAGGGAATCCATCTTTTATTAACCTTGATATTCAAAGACGATTCACAGAAAATGCTTAAAAAGATAGTGTAAACCGCTTATCGAGCTCTTGTCAGAATTTAAAAAAAATATATTTGAGTTTCCGACTATCAAATCTTCGGATTATCGGACCTTCGGACTATATAGCTATTAGGCCTTCAGACTATCGGACCTTTGGACTATTGAACCCTTCGAACTATCGGACCGTCACCCACTTTGTGTGTGCTATTTCGTTACTTGTGTAAAATCGGACTCTATCTGTTGAATGGATTTTTAACACTTGTTACAATCTGAAAACAATCAACACTGGTTGTTCACAGCAATACTGGTAGATGAATTACAGAGCAGAAAATTTCTTTGGAAGTTTAATCTCAAAGAGATTAGTGGGGGCTATTTGAATTGGTGAAGGCAGTAGAAAAAATGACTTACAATAAACATATTTTTAGTGACATTTGATTAATATATCACATATTTTAAGTGAACTTTTATGACTTTTAGATACAATTATTTTAATAAATCGAGAAAAAATGCAAAATATTAAGGGGGGGGGTTGTCCTTTCTTCAAGACCAAGTCAGGTAATTAGTGTTGTTAAATAAAATCACAATCACTTGACGTTTCAAAATTGATAAGGGGAAAAATAAGAAAAAATTCTTATTTTTGAAACTTCAAGTTCAAGCACAGGGCCTTGTCACTATCCACGTAAATATACTATCAATGTTACGTGGATAGTGACAAGGCCCTGTGGTTCAAGTGACTCTTCTTTGTATACGGAACATCCATCAACATACTGATGATTATTTTCCGGCGCATGCCTGGTTTGACATTTAATAAAGCTACCGTTTTAGTATATTTTTCAATTTTACCATTTTTATGACAATTTAAATGTTTGCATATTTTTTTTATTTTTTTTGTGTATAAGATAAAAACAAAACGAGTATTTACTGTAAGTGTGGGAATGTTTCAAGGAGGAAACTGTGAGAAAGTACTTCCTTGAAAGTGTCGGTAGTGGTTATATTGGCAATGTTTGCAGGTATACTGTTCTAGTCTTTAATAGTGCGGCAGAAAAATTAAATTTGTAGCTGTCTTTGTTGCATTGAATTTGCCTGTATGTTTGTTTGTGGGTCGATCTCGTTTTTGACTGGCTTTTTGTGAGGATGTCTTGAGCTGGGATAGCAATTTGGTGGTTTATAACTTTGTGGAACATTTGCAATCTTGTTTTAAGTCTTCGTTCTTGTAAAGATGGCCAATCTAAGGTGTTTATCATGTCAGATACACTGCTGGTGTTGTGAAATCTATGGCAAACATAACGTGCTGCTCTTCTTTGTACTTGTTCAATTGCTTTGTTATTTTCGATTGTGTATGGGTCCCAGACTGTGCAGCAGTATTCTAATTTCGGTCTTACAAGGGATTGGTATGCCCGTTCTTTGACTGTTTTCGAATTTATTTTTAGATTTCGCCTTATAAATGATAGTGATCTGTTTGCCTTTCCTATGTTTGGTTGATATGTGTGTTCCGTTTAAGATCTGAAGATAGCGTGATGCCTAAATATTTTGCTGATTTGACAGATTTAAGAATGTGGCCGTGATTTAGTGGTTCGGTATATAATGCTGTCGTCCGCAAAGAGTCTAATCTGGCTATGGTAAGTCATTTATGTATATCAAGAAGAGTATTGGCCCTAGTATTGTGCCCTGGGGGACGCCTCAAGTGACTGGTATTTGTGAAGATGAAGAGTTTTCAAGAAGTACTGTTTGGGTTCTATTTGACAAGATTGATGTTACCCAGTTAGTTGTTTGTTCAGATATGCCATAATGTTGGAGTTTGTATATTAATCGTTTGTGTGGTACCTTATCAAAGGCCTTTGCGAAATCCATTATAACTAAATCAGTTTGTATATTATTGTTGTTGTTTTGTGCAAGTTGATAAGTCTTTGGATTCACATGATCTGTTTGCTCTGAATCCGTGTTGTAATTCGTATAAGATCTTATTTGTTTCAAGATGTTTTATCATGTTACTTGCCAGTATGTGTTCTAGTAATTTACATGATATGCATGTTAGTGATATGGGTATGTAATTTCCTGGATGATGTTTGTCTCCTTTTTTGTAAACTGGTGTGACGTTTGCATGGTTCCAGTCAGATGATATTAGCCCTGTTTCAATTGATCTCGTGAATATTAATGAGAGGATGTCTGTGCAGATGTTAATATTTTGTTTTAGCAAAGTGCCACTGATTTTGTCTGGGCCTGTAACTTTATTTGGGTTAAAGTTGTTCAGTAACTTGTATATACCGTCTTTGTTGATGGTGATGGGTTTATTTTAAGGAAGGTACTAGAGCCTTTATCTGGGATGTTTGTTGTTGTCGTTCGTCAGCAAACACTATATTGGTCGTATTATTTGGGGGTTTTCCATACCTTGTCGTCATTCAGTAAAAACACAATATGCTGTCGTATTATGGCTGGGTTTCTCGTTGTCGTCCGTCAGAAAAACACAATACGTGGTCGTATTTTGGATGGGTTTGTCGGTGTTGTCGTCAGCCAGTAAACACAATATGTGGTCGTATTATGGTTGGGTTTAGTCTTGTTGTCGTCCGTCAGTAAACACAATATGTGGTCGTATTATGGTTGGGTTTAGTTTTGTTGTCGTCGGCCAGTAAGCACAATATGTGGTCGTATTATGGTTCGGTTTAGTTTTGTTGTCCGTCAGTAAACACAATATGTGGTCGTATTATGGAGGGGTTTGTTGGTGTTGTCGTCAGCCTGTAAACACAATATGTGGTCGTATTATTGTTCGATTTGTCTTTGTTCTCGTTCATCAGTAAACACAATATATGGTCCTATTATGGTTGGGTTTAGTTTTGTTGTCGTACGTCAGTAAACACAATATGTGGTCGTGTTATGATTGGGATTATTGTTGTTGTCGTTTGATTAGTAAACAAAATATGGGGTTGTATTATGGTAGGATTTGTCATTGTTGTCGTCTGTCAGTAAACATAAAATGTGGTCGTATTATGATTGGGTTTATTGTTGTTGTCGTTCGACAATAAACACAATATATGGTCGTATCATCGTTGGGTTTGTCGATGTCGTCATTCACTAAACACAATATGTGGTCGTATGATGGTTGGGTTTATTATTGCTGTCGTTCGTCAGTAAACACAATGTGTGGTCGTATGATGGTTTGGTTTATTGTTGTTGTCATCAATCAGTTAACAAAATATGAGGTCGTATTATTGTTGTTGTCGTCCGAGAGTAAACACAATATGTGGTCGTCTTATGGTTGGGTTTGTTGTTGTCGTCCGTCAGTAAGCAAAATATGTGGTCCCATTGAGTGGGTTTATTGTTGTTGTCGTCCGTTAGTAAACACAATATGTGATGGCATTATGGTTGGGTAGTTGTTGTTGTTGTCGGTCAGTAAGCAAAATATGAGGTCGTATTATGGTTGGGTTCATTGTTGTTGTCGTTCGTCAGTAAACACAATATGTGGTGGTATTATGGTAGGGTTTATTGTTGTTGTCGTTTGTCAGTAAACACAATATGAGGTCGTATTATGGTTGGGTTCATTGTTGTTGTCGTTCGTCAGTAAACACAATATGTGGTCGTATTATGGTTGGGTTTGTTGTTGTCGTCCGTCAGTAAACACGATACATGGTCGTATTATGGTTGTTTGTCTTCATTGTCATCTGTCAGTAAACAAAATATGTGGTCGTATTATGGTTGGGTTTGTCGTTTTTGTTGTCCGTCTGTAAACACATTAGCATACTGACTTTCAATTCAATACAGCTCCTAATTTTCTTTTTTGATAAAAAAAAACTTCTTAAATATAATCAGATATTTTTTTACATTTTTTTTTTGCTTTAAAAGGAAAATTAGAAAAGTCTGTCTATTTCTACATTACTGACTGAAGTTAAAATGAAGATATAGAGGAGTATACTTTACTTGTATCTTATAAAGGCGGGGGGTTAAGGGGTTTAATGCAACTATCAACAATATTTCAGTTATGTCTTGACAGTCAGTTTTATCGGTGGAGGAAGGCGTAGTACGCGGAGAAAACCACCGACCTGTTGTAAGTCACTGACAAACTTTATCACATAATGCAGTATCTAGTACACCTCTCTGAACAGGATTCTAACTCACAACTTTAATGATGATAGGCCCTGACTGCACATGTAGTTGTAAATCCAACTACCATACGAACACGACCACAACAGCATTCCATCTTACAATATATCCCTCAAGTGTTATTATCACTTTCTGGTCTAACAACAGCCATACATGTTTGAACCCAGGGCACTTAAAAGGTGAAACCTTTTTATGTGATAATGTTTGTCAGTGACTTTTTGCCACAGACAAGTGTTTTTCTCTAGGTTATCGGTATAAAACTACACTTGATGCAATATTGCTCTGCATGAAAAATCCATTGTCGCAAAATAAAACAGCGATAGTACATAGTTATGCCTTTTATTTTTTTATAAGTTAATAGTATCAACTATCGTCAATGTTATAAAATCTGTTTATCTCAAAACAAAGTTGCTATTATTTAATTTTTTTCATGAAAGTATTTACTTTCGTATCTATGTTGGCTTACACATCCGGGCTTAAATGTCAGCGCCCCAATATTTTAGTCTCGCGATCAGTATAGATGCCGACGCGAGAAATAGAGCATCAGTATGTGGTCTACCAGGGTGGTCTACCGTAATGAGGACTTATACGTCCTCTATTACCACAATGTCAATCAGTTAAATTAAAGTTGATCGACAAAGTCTCGACTGGTATTAATAAACTACTGATATTTTCAAACTTGTCTTCAGAGTTTTTTTTTCTTGTCTTTTTTATCTATGTACAAATGTGTTTCTCTATATTTTGTGCCTGACATATATAAGCAAAAAAAAATGTACATGTGTTTCCGCTAACACTACCGACCCTAATTTTTGTGTCGCCCTAAAGGTTTTTTGCCAGTTTTTAACAAGCACTATTAAAGTCAGAATGTGTCCCCTGTACAAACTAGCTAAAAACATTTTTAAGAATAAAATCCTTTTCCTACCTTCCGACCCTAATATTTAAGAGCATGTTAGCGGAAACACGGATATTTTATTCTTGGCCTAAGCAGAATATATACTAAGTATTGATTGGTTGTTATTATATGCAAATTTCTGCTATATGGTAATGATACAATATCGACTGTGAAGAGTATTATCAATTACATGTACCACTTATAATGAATGGGTTAAGTCTATGGTGTTAAATGTCACTTATAATGAATGGGTTAAGTTTATGGTGTTAAATGTCACTTTCAACAAAATTTAAATTATATCGTGGCGGTCCGTTTTATTGGTGGAGGAAACCGGAGTACCCGGAGAAAACCACAGACCTGCCGCAAGTCACTGACAAACTGTTGTATGCACTGATAATGAGATTTTAAGGGGACATGAAATCTTTTCATTATAACCAAGTCTATCGTGTCATACGTGACATCTGGAATCACTACAATTAATATATTTTCTATCTTTTTTTCCTATAAGTTATATCTTGAAAACAAAGAGCCAACCACAAAGAGAATTTTGTAAGGAACATGAAGAACAAATTTCATCAGAGTCTCATGAAAAATAAACACTCCATATACATTTATGTTGTTATAATATTGTACAATAAGATATGGAGAGATATGTATATGGAGAGGATTTATATAGGCTATTGCCTGCTATCTAATCCATTTCATTTAATTATGAATAAAATATGTTTAAATTAGATTACAATAAGATAAATTTCAATATGATATAATACACATAATTAAAGGGATTCGAAAACAAGCTTGATTAAAAATGTACATATATTTATATTATCTCTAAATACTATAGGATGTACATGTATATATAAATTTGTTCAGAATATTAATGAGCATAAATAAAGCCTGTTTTTTTTTGTTTTTTTTTTTTAATTCTGAACCATTTATAACCTGGACTGGGTTGCACAAACCGTACTTAAATTTAAGTGTCAATTACCGGTAAAACTTAATTGACACTTAAATTTACATGAAATGTACATAGAATTAATTTACACTTAAGGTTTAATTGAGACTTAAATTTAATTGACCTTTGTGCAACTTTTTTACGGTTGAGTGTTTTTTTACGGTGTGGTTTTAACCATGCGGTTAAATGGTTAAATAACATCTTAACCGTGATCGAAAGCATCTTTGAATGTGTTTGAACCTTGTTAATTACCTGTATATGCTTGTAATATGAACATCAGTGTATCATAGACCCATTTCATTGAACCTTGTTAATTACCTGTATATGCTTGTAATATGAACATCAGTGTATCATAGACCCATTTCCAAGTTGTTTATTGACATTCTACATTGTTGTCCATTTGTATTTGTTTATTGACATTCTGCATTGTTGTCCATTTGTATTTGTTTATTGACATTCTGCATTGTTGTCCATTTGTATTTGTTTATTGACATTATGCATTGTTGTACATTTGTATTTGTTTATTGACATTCTGCATTGTTGTCCATTTGTATTTGTTTATTGACATTCTGCATTGTTGTCCATTTGTATTTGTTTATTGACATTCTGCATTGTTGTACATTTGTATTTGTTTATTGACATTCTGCATTGTTGTCCATTTGTATTTGTTTATTGACATTCTACATTGTTGTACATTTGTATTTGTTTATTGACATTCTGCATTGTTGTACATTTGTATTTGTTTATAAAGAATTACATTATTTTATTTGTTCATGTTATTATTATATTTTTTTGCGTTTAAAAGTTGAATTGTTTTATTTGTTAATGAAGAATTAATTTTACTTTGTTAAAAAATAATAAATGATTAGGAAAGTTCTCTTAAATATTGTTCTTCAACCATTGCGTTTTTTATCTATCTTAAACATGTTTATGGTTCATGATTTAAACGTGTTTCAGGTTGTTTTCAACTATAAACATGTCTGAGAATAAAAAAAAAGTAGCCCTTTTCACAAAAATTCGTAAGTATAATCCTAACTTTTTCACTTAAGATTATCGTACGACAATTCCTAAGTCCTTTTCACAAAGACTATCTTACGACTAATTTTAATCTTACGACTAAAATTACACTTACGATAAAAATTCTTCCTTAGGTGTACTCGATACAACATTATGTGATAAAGTTTGTCAGTGATTTGTGACAGGTCAGTGATTATCTCCGAGTACTCCAGTATTCTCCGGCACCAATAAAACTGACCGATATATTGTTGAGTGGGGCGTTAAACACCATAAACCATCTTCCTTAGCAACCTAGTTTCATTTCCATAGCACAACAAAACATTTTTTTTTAAATAAAAATAGTCTATACAACATCCCCGGCACTAATTATGTCCCCCAAACAAAGTTTGGGAGACATATTGTGTTTGCTCCGTTTCTTAATATTATTCTTCTTATTATTATTATTCTTCCTCTTTCTTTCTTTCTTTCTTTCTTTCTTTCTTTCTTTCTTTCTTTCTTTCTTTCTTTCTTTCTTTCTTTCTTCCGCTAAAAGTTTGTCAGACACATTTCTCGGAGATGCCTTGATCAAACTTTATGAAACCTTGTAGGAATATCATCTGCCATGTGAAGTTGTGCCTTTACGGGTTGATTTTTTCAAAATGGCTGCCGTTGCCATGGAAACGGACAAAATGCCAAAAAATTTAAAAACACAAAAATGATCATAGCAGGTTACTCGCCTAACAGAAATTGATGAAACTTGATAGGAACAACATCCACATCTAGTGAAACGAGATAAGCTAAAAAAAATCGGAATCAGTTGGACAAACTTTGCTGCAGTTGCCATGGAAACAAAAAAGGGGGGATTTAAATATTTTTTGGATTCCTTTCATCAATCTTCATGAAACTTTGTAGGAATACCCACCGTAGTGTGTGGCAGCTCTAGGGGGGGTTGAAAAAATTCAAAATGGTGGCTGTTGCTATGGTAACCAAGGTACAAAATGGCCGCCAGATACAAAAATCCTCCGATTAGAGCGAAATTTGGTTTCCAAGTAGATTATGATGTTGCGAATTGAT
>MJUT01004255.1:0-11327 GCA_002080005.1 Gigantidas platifrons | reverse complement strand
ACGTTTTATTTCCACTCGGGGGTTGGTTATAATGTTGAATTTGGGTTCGAGAAATGTTTGGATATATGGTAGATGTTACTTGTTGGTATGTAATTTAAGGAAGTTATTGAGTACCGGAAGTTATAGTCCGTACTATGAGAACCGGAAGTTAGTCTGTGGTTGTACACCGGAAATTGAGAACCGGAAGTTAGTCTGTGGTTGTACACCGGAAATTGAGAACCAGAAGTTAGTCTGTGGTTGTACACCGGAAATTGAGAACTGGCAGTTAGTACGTGGTTGGGAACTGGATGTTGTAAGCCGGAAGTTATTCCGTAGTTGTTAGCCGGAAGTTATTCTGTAGTTGTTTACCGGATATTAGTTCATGGTTGGAAACCGCATATTGTGAACCGGAAGTTGAAAACCGAATTCATAGACCGGAAGTTATGGTCCGTGGTTGTGAACCGGATGGTATGGAAGTTGCATACCGGAAGTTATAATTCGGAAGTCAACAGTTGTGTGTCGGAAGTGAGAGTTCATAATTTTTATTTTTATTTTTGTTAAATCAGAACTTAATTTGAAGTGTATAACATTGCAAGCATATCGTTATTTATTTTATTATCTGCTCAACAACCAAGAACATTAAATTTGGTTTCATTTGAACAATTTCCTTTTTGACAGTGAACTGAACTGAAGGTATGCAAATTTGAAATTGATTGTTGATTTCTATTATTATTTTTGTGTGTATTTTATTTCATTTTGTGCATGGTTTTTTTTTTATTTTTGTTTGAATTATTTTTTTTATTTTTGGTGTCAAGAATTATGATTGTTTTATGCATATTTGTTTTCACTTATTTTTTTTCTAGTAAAATATTTAATTTTACTGATATTTTGTTTTATTACGTATTGGCCAACCGACAATTCCGATATCCTACGTATTTACAATGGTGGCAGTGGTGGGATTGTCACTGGTCAATATTTAATAAATATATATTTGTAGTATTGTATTTTTGTTGTTTGAATTTTTATATTGAAAATGCCTTTAGTAGGTTTGCCAGAATGGGTATCAGAATTGATATCGAAGGGCGAGTCTGTATCATCCTGTTTAAGTCTATATAGAGAGATGCAGGCGACAGAGAGAGAAGAAAGAGCAGCAGAGAGAGAAATGAGAAAGGCAGAGATTGAGCAGACTTATAAGTTAAAGACAACAGAGATGGAAAGAGAAGTTCGACTGAAAGAGTTAGAGTTCAAAGAGAAAGTGTTGGCACAATGAGCGAATCAGGTACATAGTTCAGATAAACTTAAGTCTAATTTGCCTAAATTTAAGGAGGGAGATGATCCTGATGTGTATTTGAAGTCTTTTGAAAGACTGTTAGTACTTCACAAAGTTCACAAACACGAATGGGCGTTGCGTTTAATCCCTTTGCTAACGGGTAAAACACTGGAAGCTTTCTCCAGACTTATTGAAGAAGATAGTGTAGAACATGAGAAGGTTAAAACGGCTATACTAGTACGGTATGAGCTGACATCAGAGGCGTATAGAGAGAAATTTAGGAATGCTTTTCCGCTGCGTGATGAGTCATTTCGAGAATATACGGTTAGAGTACAAGGTTTTTTCAGACATTGGTGTGAAAAGGAGGATATTGGCGTGAACTTTGAGAAATTGTTGGACCTTATGATGAGAGAGAAGCTGTTGAGTGGGTGTGACAAAGATCTTAAACTTTGGGTTCAAGAACATAGACCTAGAAATGTGAATACGCTTGTTGATATAGCGGAATCCGTTCAAAGTGCGAGGAAAAATGTACAGGTGGGCAGTAGCACTAAACCGCAGTCGGAAAATAGTTTTCCAAAACGTCCACAGAATAATAACCGCAGCCAGGATAGTCAGTATAAAAACGAGGTCCGTACATGTTTCAAATGTAATCGTCAAGGCCACATAGCGTCGTACTGTCCAACATCTCAGAATGTAAAATTCAACCCGGGTAAGTTAAGTCTCTGTATAGATAAAACTCAGAATCAAGTAAATGATGAGAAATCAGACGGTGTAAAACGTTATGTATCTGGCGTTACAGTCCGCTTACCAGGAGTGTCAGGAACAGAACACACAGGGAAGAAAGTGTCTGGTATTGAAATGGTAGATGGAAAGGTAAATAATAAATATGTTAGTGTTCTCAGAGATACAGGAAGATCAACTGTTTTCGTACATAGAAAATATGTTGAACCAGCAAATTTTACAGGTGAGGTAAGAATGATTTCGTTGGCAGATGGTACTGTTAGAGAATGTCAGGAAGTATGGATTGATATTGTAACACCTTATATCACAGATACCGTATTAGCTTTAGTTTTAGAATCTCCATTTACAGATCTCATAGTAGGAAATATGGTAAACACTTCAATACCGAAACCAGTAGAGAATCAGTTAGCTATCCAGAATTCTAATGAATTAACTTTTTCAAATTATCTAGGTGAAGAGTCTACAGATCCATACAGTGCTGTTCAAACTACAAAACAGAGAGCAAAAGAATTAAAAGAAGTAGAAAAAGATCAAGCCAGTGAAAGGTATACATCAATGATACACCAGTCAGTGAAACAGTAGAAATAAGCAATCATGAAAATACTTTTTTATTCTATAGTAGACAAGAGCTGATTGATTCGCAAAAGAAAGATTCCAGCTTGGATTAAGTGAGATCTTTAGTTATAAATGAACCTAGTGGTGATTTTTCGTTTTGTTTTGTTTTCAGAACTAATATTTTGTACAGACTGTTTAAAACAAATTTAGGTGAAGTAATCAGCCAAATTGTCGTTCCAAGTAGCACGAGAAAAACAGTTTTATCTTTAGGTCATGACGTTTTATTAGCAGGGCATTTAGGCACAAAGAAAACAAGGGACAGGATAATGCGGCATTTCTTTTGGTCAGGCATTTTTACAGATATTTCAGAGTATTGTAGGAGTTGCCCAGACTGTCAAATAGGTATACAGAAAGGTAGAATAACAAGAGCCCCTCTAATAAGTATTCCTTCAATTGAAGAGCCATTTCAAAGAATAGCAATTGATTTTGTTGGTCCTTTACCATTGACTAATAACAGGAATAGATATATTTTAGTTTGCATTGATTATGCCACTAGATATCCTGAAGCTATACCATTAAAGAATCAAGAGGCTGAGACAGTAGCATATGCTCTTATTAGTATGTTTTCCAGAGTAGGTGTTCCAAAAGAACTACTGACCGATCAAAGTAGTAACTTCATGTCAGACCTCATTAAACAGGTATGTAAATTACTTAAGATAAACAAACTTTGCACTACACCTTACCATTCAGAAGAAAACGGTCTAGTTGAGAATTTCAATGGTGTATTGAAGAAAATGCTCAAGAGCTATGCACAAAAAGAGCCGTCAAACTGGGACAAATTTATTCCGTACATCCTCTTCGCTTACAGAGAAGTTCCAAACGAGACAACAGGGGTTTTCTCCGTTTGAATTGCTATACGGCAGGCATGTTAGGGGACCACTTGCCATTCTCAAAGAGGAATGGGACGAACCAGGTGAGAGTGATAATTCTGTACTTAGTTATATTTTAGATACTAGAAGCAAACTGAAGTCAATGGCAGATTTAGCAACTATAAATGGGAGAAAAGCAAAGACAAAACAGAAGAGTTATTACGACAAGAAATCAAGATCAAGGAAATTAGAGGTAGGTCAAAAAGTGTTAGTTTTGCTTCCAACACATACATCAAAATTACTCGCAAGTTGGAAAGGTCCGTACACCATCATTGACAAAGTTAGTCCGGTTGATTACAAGATAAAAATCAATGGAAAAACAGAGAAAATATTTCACGTAAACATGTTGAAATTATGGTACGAGCGTACAGTTGATAGACAAGACAGTAGAAATGAAGTAATAGCTTGCTTGGATGTTATATCAGGATTAAGTACTCCAGATGAGGATTGCGATTCTGATTTGAATGTTAGTTTAACACCGAACATTGAAAGTAAAGAAAACATCAATGACGTCATACTTTGCGATGAGCTAACAGTTGAGCAAAAGCAGCAGTTACATGATTTGTTATCCGAATATAGCGACATATTTAGCGATGTTCCGCGAGTGACAAACGTTATCAAACATGTTGTCAATACAAGAACCAATCCCCCGATTTACAAGAGACCTTTTCCATTACCATATGCTATGAGAAGTCAAGTCAAAGAGGAGGTCGATAAAATGCTCAAGGCAGGTATTGTCGAAAGTTCCGATAGTCCGTACGCTGCACCAGTAGTCTTAGTCCGGAAGAAAGACAATACGATCCGTTTCTGCGCCGATTTCAGAGCACTAAACAGTGAGACAATATTTGATCCTACACCAATGCCACGCATGGATGAAGTTCTACACAGAGTCAGCAATGCGAAATTCGTAAGCAAACTCGATATGACCAAAGGTTATCGACAGGTACCCCTCGACGAGGGCGCGAAACGTAAGAGTGCCTTTGTTACACCATTTGGACAATATCAATTTTCAGCTATGCCTTTTGGGATGGTTAACGCAGGAGCAACTTTCGTCCGTCTCATGAATAAAGTACTAAAGGGTCACGAGGAATACGCCAACTCATTTTTTGACGATGTTGGAATATTCAGTGATAATTGGTTATTTCATTTAGAACATTTAAAACTTGTTTTTCATGAACTTAGAAACGCAAAGTTGACAGCGAGACCGAGCAAATGTTCTTTTGGTTTCTCAGAATAAGAGTTTTTGGGTCACATTGCAGGAAGTGGTATGATTAAACCCGTACAAGACAAGGTTGCATCAATCAAACACTTTCCGATTCCTAAGACAAAGAAAAACGTTCGATCATTTCTAGCACTTATTGGTTTTTACCGGAAATTTATTCCGAATTTTGCCGACATCGCTGTATCTCTCACTGATCTAACAATGAAAAATGCTCCAAACAAAGTGCAATGGTTAGATAGTCATCAAGAGTCATTTGATAAGTTAAAAGGTGAAATTTGTAAAGATTCTGTATTAAGAAATCCTGATTTCAATAGAAAATTTATTTTGCAGACTGATGCATCTCAGACTGGGATAGGTGCGGTTTTACAGCAGGAATTTGAAGATGGGAGACATCCTGTGATGTTCATAAGTAAAAAGTTTAGTGGGGCGGAATGTAATTATGCAGTCATTGAAAAGGAGTGTTATGCCATTGTGTGGGCAGTCATATTGGTAAGGTTTTACTTAGAAGGTAGAGTTTACTGTAAATTCAGATCATGCACCCTTGCAGTGGTTGTACAGAATGAAAACGAGTAATCAGCGGTTACTAAGGTGGAGTTTAATTCTTCAAGAGTTCAAATTTTCTATATCTCACATTGCAGGAAAAGCGAATATTGTCGCAGATGCACTGTCCAGATGTGACGAGGGTGTAAACCACTGAGTGGCGTAGTGTCGATTTATAATTTATTTTATTGTTTTATGTGATTTCAGATGCATTTGTTGTTTGTGTTTTGATTTTTTTGTTTGTAGATACACTAGCTGAAGTCTGTTAATTTAGGTTGGACTAAAACGATGTTTAGTCTTCTGGTGAGGGACGTATGTAGCAAACTGTCTTTTAATTTTTTATTATTTAATTACGTTTATTTTAGCCAGTCTGATAACATACGATAGGTTGGAAAAATCAATGCAGGTAGGTATTTAAAATCCAGCTATCGGGAGCTAATTACAGGTAATTAGTTCCCGCCAGACAAAATCACGTGACTGCTCAGTTGAGGTAGGACACACGAAGTATACCAGGCATACCGCACTGAACACTGGACGAGGATAGACCTTAAATGTCTTACATGGAATAAATGGTTGGTGAAAGTTTAAGATTGTCAAATACAGGACATGGAATTATCACAGGATACGTTTTATTTCCACTCGGGGGTTGGTTGTAATGTTGAATTTGGGTTCGAGAAATGTTTGGATATATGGTAGATGTTACGTGTTGGTATGTATTTTAAGGAAGTTATTGAGTACCGGAAGTTATTGTCCGTACTATGAGAACCGGAAGTTAGTCTGTGGTTGTACACCGGAAATTGAGAACCGGAAGTTAGTCTGTGGTTGTACATCGGAAATTAAGAACCGGCAGTTAGTACGTGGTTGGGAACTGGATGTTGTAATCCGGAAGTTATTCCGTAGTTGTTAGCCGGAAGTTATTCCGTAGTTGTTTACCGGAAGTTAGTTCATGGTTGGAAACCGCATATTGTGAACCGGAAGTTGAAAACCGAGTTCATAGACCGGAAGTTATAGTCCGTGGTTGTGAACCGGATGTTATGGAAGTTGTATGCCGGAAGTTATAATTCGAAATCAACAGTTGTGTGTCGGAAGTGAGAGTTCATAATTTTTATTTTTATTTTTGTTAAATCAGAACTTAATTTAAAGTGTATAACATTGCAAGCATATCGTTATTTATTTTATTATCTGCTCAACAACCAAGAGCATTAAATTTGGTTTCATTTGAACAATTTTCTTTTTGACAGTGAACTGAACTGAAGGTATGCAAATTTGAAATTGATTGTTGATTTCTATTATTATATTTGTGTGTATTTTATTTAATTTTGTGCATGTTTTTTTTTTTTTTTTTTTGAATTATTTTTGTTTATTTTTGGTGTCAAGAATTATGATTGTTTTATGCATATTTTTTTCACTTATTTTTTTCTAGTAAAATATTTAATTTTACTGCTGTTTTGTTTTATTAGGTATTGGCCAACCGACAATTCCGATATCCTACGTCTTTACAACCGTCAAACTTTGTCGTCTGTCCGTTTTCACACAACGTAAAATCTTCCTGTCACCGCGGTCATCAGTTTTTCTTGGTCGACCATTTCGTTGTTTCACGCTGATTGAATCGCTTCAAAAAAACACACCTGACTGACTTACTCCTAATATTTCTGAAATTCGGCGCTGGCTTACTCCATCGTAAAACAAAGATATAACAACTTTCTGCGGTATTGACATTTGTTTACGTTTTCCGGCCATTGTTTCAGCAGACGATATTTCATAAACAGAAAGGTCAATGTCCACCGTGACGTCATTAAATGTTACCATATTAACCCTACTTAACACATATAAAATTCATCGCCTTGCTTATTTCAAATTTAAGGAAATAAAGGAAATGGGTATTATCATTTTATTTTCTATTTTTGTCTGCCATTTTGATGACTCACTTTTGGCCATACACTGTACAGTCACAAAAATGAATGCCCGCATCAACATGGACAGTATCATATATTTTCCTTACCAAAAATTGTACCCAAATGGCCAAAATAAATCATCAAAGCCTAGAGGATGTGACACAGGCATTTTCACAAATCGTAAATGATTTGTTCACAGCACAGGTTCCGGTAAGACTATATAATTTGTATGTGAACTTGCAGATATCACATGCCCTATTTTTCTTCAATGATGGTGTTCTGTGGAGTTATTGCCATTTTGAATTTCTTGATTTTTACTATGCATTCAATGAGGAGACTTTTGCGATAGACAATTGGTAGCATTATGTCCGATTCCAATGATCCATTAATTTTATGCACTTGAAGGGGCTTCAAAATGGGGAAAAATGGCCAATGGGATAATCAGAAGGAGTAAATTGAAGGTCTAACAATACAATTACCAAATGGTAAACAGAATGGTCTGCAAGACATTACACTGAAAACTAAGGATCAAGCAAGATGAACTTAGGTGCTCTGGAAGGGTGATCAGTTCCTGATTCATTAGCGACACTCGCGATGCTACTGAAATTATCAATGTTATTTTTCTTAATTCAATCTTATGATTGATGACATTTTTTATCGGTAGAAGAGAATAATAGAACGGTCTCATTTTAGAATGGTAATATGTCGGGGTTTTCCTTCTTCATTGTTTTAAAATATTTGACTTCGATTTTAAATGGCCAACATGGAGTTACATAATGCACGTCATTATATTTTGAAAACTAAAGGTTGTTGTACACTTACTATTGGATACGATTTTGGCTTTGTTTGATCGATTGATTGTTGTTTAACGTTAGAAGGCAGTGTTCCAGCTTCAATTTTGCACATTCATGACGAGGTCATTTTACCGTAGAAACATATCGGATGGTCTTGAGCTTAAGCCCAGTGCTCGTGGAAACATAACTTAAAAATGAACACACACACACACTATTATATTACCGAGATGAATAAGGAGTACCAAAATCCAGACGTTATTACATTACCGAGATAAATAGGGAGTACCAAAAATCCAGAGAATATTATATTACCGAGATAAATAAGGAGTACGAAAATCCAGAGATTATTAAATTACTGAGATAAATAAGGAGTACCAAAATCCAGAGATTATTAAAGTACTGAGATAAAGACGGATCGAGTATTCAATCGACCCCATTATTACATTAGCAAGATAAATACTGATCGAGTTTCCAATCGAATACATTATTACATTACTGAGACAAATAAGAAATACCCAAACTCAGAGATCATATTACATTACTGAGTAAAATAAAGAGTACCTAATTCAAAGATATCATTACATTACCGAAATAAACATGGAGTACCCATTTCCGAAGATATTTATAGATTATTATATGGCATTTTTCATATCACATGTCATATGAACCTGAGACACCCATATTAGCCCAAGGGCCGAAGGCCCGAGGTCTAATATGGGTTGAGGGTTGATATGGCATGTGATATGAAAAATACCATCTCATAACCTACGTATTTCGGGCACCGATGGGAGAAGAATTTCTAGATTATGTAGATGAAAATCATGTTAAAGTG
The DNA here is from genome assembly GCA_002080005.1 of Gigantidas platifrons. NCBI lineage: Eukaryota > Metazoa > Mollusca > Bivalvia > Mytilida > Modiolidae > Gigantidas > Gigantidas platifrons. Next base: position 2,570 of record MJUT01004255.1, on the reverse strand, counting down.
GTTTATGTTCCGGCGTGCTGTACTGACAGCCTTCAACCTTTAGATGTGAGCGTTCGAAAAGCTGTCAAAAATCATTTAAGACAATCATTTCAGGCATGGTACTCGGACCAAATCATTAAACAGTTGAACAAGAAAGAAAGTTGTGATAAAAATGATGAGTCGATCCAGCCCGTTGATCTTTCACTCACAATGATCAAACAGCTGTCCGCAAAATGGATCGTAAAAATGCTTCAGCATGTCAAAATAATCCGATATTGTCCGAAATGGGTTCAGAGAAAGGGGTATAAGTGACATTCTTGAGAATGAACTTCCGCTGGCACAGATGTCAAGATCTAAGTAACATTTTAGTACCCTCTGGGACTTTTAAATGTTGTGATCATGACTTGAATATTTTAACATGCATTTCGTCAACATTTTAATAATAAATATTTTTTAATAAAGATTTGTATTTGTGGCAGAAATTTAAGGTTCAATGCATCACTTAGCGTCCGCCAAAATTTTGTTTTGCATCACTTAGCATCCAACAAAATTAAAAACGGCAAAATGTTTCGTATACCTTTTTGACTCAAAATCGCCAAATTTTACACCCGCGAAAATAACCCGCCATACGGTATTTATCATATACTTCAATGCGTCTTTGTTCATATTTGTGAGAGGTGATCGTTTTCAGAAAGCATGTAGCTTGATTTGAGATATATATATGATGCAATAATGTCGTATTATATCTACGTTTTTATTTATTTTAGGATTGATCGCAATTTTTATGCGGTTCATGAAGAAATTTCGAATGAACCGAACAAATAATTTCGATCAATCCTTATAAATTAATTCAAACTTTTTTGTAATGATTTTGAAAAACATACTCATTTTTTCAAAATAAAGCAAATAATCGGATTTAAATTTAAATAACCCCAAAGGTGCCTCATTTAAAGAAAATCACCTGTTGACAACGGCAAGCGACGCCTTGAGAACGACGTCTATTTTCAGATTCAGTACATATGAAAATAACTTTTTAAACCAATAAAAACACGCATAGAATGACATGTGACTCTAAAATTAATTTATGTATTTAGAGACATAATCCTTATATAGTTACACTTTTTATACATCAACACAAGATGATTTATGTTTTTGTTCATAAAGGAGTGTCCTCATTCGTTGCATAAGGAGCATGTTTTTTTTTCGTAATCCATTTTGACAGTAGCAGACCACGGCAGTAAACGTGAATTTCGGAAGAACATTTTTTTTTCCAAAAAAGACAAAATAATTGTGAAAAATTAAATTTTCGATTTTATTAAAAATTTCCGGGCGCCATTTTCAAAAATGCCCCCCCCCCCCCCATGTAATACGGCACACATCACACATTATTACACCCGCATGTAATATGGATCAGGTTACTACATCCCTGGGAGATATGACTTGTTGCATTTCGGATATATCACATATGCAAAATTCAACATATCTTGAGTGAGTATATGATAATATTTCAAATGATTTTCTTCACAATATATATTTTATTCATATGAACTAAATTTATACACACATTATATATATTTTTTTAAACATAGGGCGAATGGATTTAGGTACATATATGTACTCCTTGTTTGCCCCAGTAATATAAAATTATCTCTAGATTTAGGTACATATATGTACTCCTTGTTTTCCCTGGTAATATAAGAATATCTCCAGATTTAGGTACTCTATTATTTTTGTTTCGATAATAGATTGGTGGAATATCTTTGGACTTGTGTACTATATGTTTTTCTTATGACTAATATAAATGTAATACATTTTTTGGGGGATTTGGGTATACGTACTCTGTATTTGTTTCTGTAATTTTAGCCATATCTTCAGATATGGGTCCTCCTTGTCTAGGACAGTAATAATATCTTCAATGTTTTTTAGATCATTACATTATCAAGGAGTGTCCATATCTTAATATATTATTACTTTACCGAGACAAACACACAGTGCCCATACTCACGTCCAGAGATATATTACATAATGGAGAAAACCATGGAGTGCCAAAATCCGTCCATTTCATTAAATGATCAAGATAAAAATGGAGTACCAATTTAGAAGATATTATAACATATTTAAACATGACAATGACCAACAGAAAAAGGTCCAAAAAGCCAAACAATGATCTAACACGAACCCCACAAAAACAGGTAGTGAACTCAGGTACTCCACAATGGTAAGACATTCCTGCTCCACTAGTGGCATCCATTGTGTTACTCTTGTTACAAACACGGTATAAGTCATGGTCGTGATCATATGGTAGATCAGGGGCTCCACAATGGTAAGACATTCCTGCTCCACTAGTGGCATTCATTGTGTTACTCTTGTTACAAACACGGTATAAGTCATGGTCGTGATCATATGGTAGATCAGGGGCTCCACAATGGTAAGACATTCCTGCTCCACTAGTGGCATCCATTGTGTTACTCTTGTTACAAACACGGTATAAGTCATGGTCGTGATCATATGGTAGATCAGGTGCTCCACAATGGTAAGACATTCCTGCTCCACTAGTGACATACATTGTGTTACTCTTGTTACAAACACGG
>MJUT01004253.1:0-15319 GCA_002080005.1 Gigantidas platifrons | reverse complement strand
TGGGAAAACGATTTAGAAGCTTCGTAGAAGGTTGACATGATATTTATTCAATGTCATTAAATATAACTATATATACAAAAACATATTTATGTATAGACAATCTGTTAAGTCTATTTTGAAATTGTAACTTACAAAAGACCTATAACATTGAACTTCTAAAACCCCATCTATTAATATTACGAAATATATACATAATATTAGTTCTTTTCCTTTAATCATTTGTCAAATAAGTGACCAGCTTTTCAAGTTGATATTATAACTATTAAGAAAAAACATAAGCTGTTCGTTTTCTATAAATAAAACGGATCAAAGTTGCTTTAGATGATAGTAGATATATTTTCCATAATTGTGTTAATATTAGGGATGGCAACGAGCACCCGGTTAACCGGGTACGCGCTCGAACGTCCGATTATCGAATACCAAAATCGATATTCGGCTACTCGGAACACTTTTTTTTATGAAAATAATGATAAAATTTTCCGAACAATACATAATTAATGTTAGATATAATAGAAATCATACACATAAAGCGACGCTTGGCATATGTTTGCATAACAATTATTGGTCAATTAAGTAGTAATTGATCTCTGATCTGTTTATTCCACCGGAAAAGCACTAGCTTGTAAGTTTAACAATGTTAGGGAAGCAAAGTGATTAAACTGGTATGAACACAATTCGAATTTAAAGTATTGCACTATTAAAGGGTATTTGAATTGAATTTCGAGAGATAAGGCTGTGAAAATGCCTCCTCCTACATCTAAAGTTTGGAAGTTTTCAAACGATGTAATGACTTGAAAGATTTGATTGTTACAAAGCTTCGCAACAGACTCTCATCGTCTTGCATCAACAAAATTATGTTCCTTAGCAAAAACTCTGTACCACAATGACCGAATAACAATCATGAATGTGACATGACATAACCTCGTATGTAAATAATTTGTACTGTGCTGTTAATAATAAATTTATATTTGTAAACTTGTTATTATTCAACTGAATCTTTATAATTAGAGTTGAAATATAAAACAGTGAAATAATGAAAAGAAAAGAAGACAACAGAAGTGTCATTGAACCCAGCTGTACCTTTTTTAAAGTGAACAAAATAAATTTTCTACAGAGTAACTGGGTACTCGATCGGAAACCTGACCGAGTAACCGATTATAAGGTTTTAATCGATTTGACATCCCTAGTTAATATTGATGATAGACTATGAATTCAGGGTTCATACACCTTTTTGTTAGAAAATTTCATGACTTTTCCAGGATATTTTTTAGTTTTTACAAGACCAACTTTAAGCAAAACAGTCAACGACAATTAGCAAAACCCTCAGTAATGATACTATCTATCATGTTCTAACCTTTGTAGAGTATATAAGAAAGTATCTATCATGATCACCACTCTTAGTAACCATTTAAAGCTAAATTTAGTACACATTGTTTATACCAAAGTGACATGAACTACCATCACAATGGAAGTGATCAGTTTTCAATTGAAATTTAACTAAAGTCTAGTATTACTTCAATGGTCATCTGTTTGTTTTTTATGTTGCTAGTTTAGAGATTCATCATAAAAGAGAGCAAATATATCTTCTCTCTTTCGATTGATTCCATTCCATCAAATTTTGATAGATTCCAAAGACTGCAAAATAACGTGTCTTCTGTTTTCCAATGACCTTTTTTTTTTGCTATCATACTGTCTGTGAATATGCTCTTAAAAATCTGTGCAATGTCTGTACAACTTTAATCACATCTGTTGTTGCCAAAGACTCCTCCAAATATTTTGTGTAGGCTGGACACTGGCTGGTTCAACTTGTGTATTAGTAATCCACTTTGACAGCCTCAAATTGATTGCTGCTTTTATTAAGAGTTCAGAGTGTTTTGTTGAGTTAATGTGATTGCTAAGTGCATTCTTTTCCATAGTAATGAAGTCAATATTCATTCTACAAACATTAAATCATGCTTTGAATTTCTTTTGTGTTTGAGACAGACACTTATATTCTGGCTGTTCAAGCCTTTTAATATCAAAGGGACAATTTCCAGCTATTTTGTGGTAAAACAACTACAAAATGCTGTATCTGTATGTGAAAGCTGTCAATTTAAAAATATGGAAACATACACCTCATAAGCAGGCGATCTTTAAAAATTGGAAGATGATTCATTTTTTTTTATTTCAAATCAGTATGCTTAGTGATCTTCTTGTGAATTTTAAGGCAGTTTCACCCATATTTGAAATATAAAATTCCTGTTGACAAAATGATCATCTTGTTTTGATCTCACTGCTTCTCCTGTTCAACCATTTGTTTATATTCAGGGTTATCTAACCACTTGATTTGAAAATGGCAGTTGCCTGGCATTTTAACAAGTCAAGAGTACGTTTTCCAATATCTGGTTTCCTACTGCAACAACGCTTAATGCAGGAAACTGTAGTGCATTAGGAAACCAATAATTTTACAGACACGAACTTAAAATCATTATTTTACATTTACTGCAACTGGAGCATTGCATATAGTACGTCAAAAGGAAAACAGTTACAACAGACAGCGGGAAAATTTCTTAATATTAGATGTTTGAATACATTTAATAAAGATTACAGCTCAAATAATAATTTTTCAGGACCATTCAAGGACGTTTTGATAAAATAAAGGGAGACAACTCTATTTTCAGTGTCTTCTCAAATATATTGTCATCTGTGCGTTTGATAATCCCCTCAATTCCAAGATTCTTGGCAACACGGATTGCTTACATTGGATATGCACAGTTTATAAAATGACTCCTTTTCATTTTACCTTTCTATAGCTGTGCTCCTTGTCTTTTTTTTTTATCTTATTACTGATAATAACAGGGTGTTATTATTATATTCTTGTTCCCACAAAATATCATTGAGATATCTCTTTCCAGCAAAAATTCTCATCTAAATATGTAGTCAAAAATGCCAGGAGTGTAACACATGTTTGTGTGACAATCTTTTTTCCCATTGGATTAGAAGGGTTTGTCAAATACAAAAATAGTAAATATATACACCAGAATCTTAGATATTATGAAACTATAGTACAATTGGTTTATTTGTCTGGGAATAACTTATCCATGCTGATGCTTTATACAAATAAAATGATCACATTGAAAAACTTAATATTGAAACATATTGGAAGGAAATAATTCAATCTATTGAATATAAACTGTCATGGTGGAATAAATGTAATGTTTTCAGAAGTGATATTGAAACTATATCATGCAGGTTTCATGAAGCATATCTTAATTGCCCCATGAACATGTTTGCACTGTTTTTACCTTCATATAATTATTAGGAGACCCGTAAATGTCAGGAGGGTTAACAAGATATGTTTACATTGTTGTAATTTTATACTTTGCTATATGTTGTTGAATTTTGCATAATTTGCTAGCATTCCATTACAGTCTGTGTCAATTAGTTGCTCACTCATGTCACTATAGAATATGAAAATCGTAATTTTTTTTTGCCTTGGCTTGTCTAATTTTAATATAATTCCACTTTTGCATACAATGCTAAATTTTGTTAGTCAACATCATGCTGGTGAACATTCTTATACATCTATAAATAAAATGGCTACTTACAAGGAATGTATGTATTATGTTAACACACCATCTCACTCGCACATTTTACATATTTTTTTTTGGTTTGCAGGTGAAATGTCAAATTCTCACATGTAAAATTTCTTCAAAATAACCTACATTGCTATAATATTTATGATTGCTGACAGTTTAAAAAAGATTCATATTCCGGAAAACAGAGAAAATAACTGTTCAAAGGTTGATATACCAACGTGTAAACTAATTTTATGGTAGTTAAAACATGGAAGGCTTTCATTGGGAAAAAATGTAATATCCCTGATCCTCTCACCTCTTCCCTCCTACTAAAAAGATCTTTACTTAACACAACTAAAGAAAAACCAGAAGCAAATGAATACAACTGGAGGACAGAATTTGAAGGAATTTAGCAATACAGCTGGGTGGCTGTCTGGATTTTTATAATGAGTTAATCAAGTAGAGTCCACCTCAAACCACCCTCCCCCTCCCCCAACCGACATGAAAATAAAATAAAAGACAATTGCAGGTATTCGATAATTTGGACATCCACCATGTCAAATATAATAATTCAAAAGCTTTTTGTTATTGGTAACTATTTGTTTAATCTCATAAATAAAGAAACAGGAAAGGATGAGTGTGTAATAACCTTCCTTGACAATTTCATTTTTTTTCTGGGCGCCATCCATGAAAAACATAATTTTATATATTTAACAAATCCGACGGTAAAAGTTTGCAAAATTTGGTGCTAGGATGTCTATATGTATATTCTTTACTCTGAAATTTGTTGGTGGAAATTAATCGACAGGATTTTTTAATATCAGATTTTAATACCAGGGTTGTATCTCAGGGCATCCCTCCTTTTTCCTAATTTCAACTGTTTTGCACGCGATTATCTCCAAACAGGAGATTCATATATGCTATAGATATTTCATAATTATTCAACAATAACACTCTAAATGGTATTAAAGCCAAAATATTCTTATTCAACCAGAAATAAATGCGTATATCTATTAGAAGCTTACGAAACTAGTATTACCATCTGGCGTCGGGAATACCCTCAAAATTGCTATATTTAGGATGTGCTATGGGGAAAATGGCACGGTGAAATGTCTTGAAACTTTGGCCGATAATGTATTTAGACATAGCTATTCAATGATCGAAATTTAAAAAAAAATGAACTATGGAAACATTTTGGGGTTATCCAGGCCTATGCCCTTAAAGACCTTTATTTTACAAAATAAAACCCATGACTTTTCCAGGATTCCATGATCCGTGCGAATCCTGTATGATTTTGTTGTTTTTTTTTCGCAGTCAGCTTAAACAAATACAATGTTATTTAACAAATCGCTTTCACCGAAAACACTGAAGGCAATACTAGCTTCGAAACTCGAAAAAAACCTCAATCAGATTGTACACACCGTGTAACCTGCGTTTCGATCAATCCTTACAAAATAATTCAAATTTTTTTGTTATGATGTCGAAAAATATATTTAATTTGTCAAAATAAGACAAATAATAGGAAATAAATGTAAGTAACAGCAAATGTGCATCACTTAAAGAAAAGCACCTAATGACAACGGCACGTGACGTCTTGAGAGTGACGTTTATTGTTAGATTCAGTATATTTACAAATAACCTCAACATTTTAATCAACCTACGTCCTTAAAATGTCTTAAAATAATCGTTGTTTTAGCATTTGTTTTTTTAATTGAAAAAAAAATGCAATAGAAAAACGGCATCCCGAAGACTGATCTTGAAAAGATTTTTAACAATCAACATACTTGATCATTAAATACGATATTTTCATATGTCAATGAAATCAGGGATTGAAAGTAGCAAGAAAAATCCCATTGAACTCGGAAAAAGGAGGGGGGGGGGTTCTTGCATATTTGGCCTTTCAATCCATTCGCACATTTAATTAATTGAAATTCAACACTTTGCCACACATTTTTCTTGAAGAATAGGATATCCCCAATCCTCCGGTTCCTTCATTACTTGTATTGATCATCGTTATGCCGTTGTTCTGTTCGGTTTTAGTGGTAACCATGTTACTTTCTCTTTAATGCGAGCACGTGACCTCTGTGATTGATTCGTAATATTTTTTGTTTTTCATTTTGAGTTGGTCACATATAATTGTATTGGCTTATGGCTTAAATTAGTAAAATTAATGCATTTTCGCGTCTATTGAACCAAAAAGTAAAAAGTATAGATTTTCAATTGATGGACAATCTTGACATGACTGCGTGATTACAACACTGAGGACCAAGCCATTAGAGAGTTCATCAGGATACACAAAGGGTGCTTATATTTAAAATCTTTTTATTTTGATATTTGTTGATCAACTACTTTTTGGAAAATTTCTAGAGTATATCTTGTTCAATGATTCGGTAGTTTGAATATATGCTTAATCATGTTTCTCATGTGTATATAAATGAACGATAAAGTATGAGACCCGAATTTTCAATTATTACTTTTTCACTAGTTTGATAAATCTATAAATGTTTTGCATGTTTACCGTTATTTAAGTATACGAAGCTGTACATGTAATGGTACAACATTAAATTATATTATTTTAGTTGTATTCAAATGAAAACTGTCTACTGGATCACTATAAGAACTGACAAAAACACAATGTATGTGACAAGGGAATAATGCGAATGTGGTATTATTGATAGCTTTAGCGTACATAATAAAGGAGGGCATTTATATGGTCTTTGTACGTCGTCTGCATTGTTCGTATTACAATATTTGAAGCTTCAATCAGTATATACACCAAAGAACAGAACAGTATTAACGGATACATGTACAGAATAAAAGCTACATAGTATATCGATAGTTGTATCGATCGATTGATATATTTAACGTTTAATGACAATTAAAATAGTCCTAGTAGCGTATTCAGGGGTTTCATGTAACACATGATTATGTGGTGTCGGTTGTTTTAGATATAAAATTGACATACACAATATTTAAGTATGTAATATAATACAAGGCACTGTGAAACAACAAGTGGAAAGTAATACAATATATCAATATAGTTAAATGAATGGACAGATTAGATACACATGTACTTACCTTACAGGTGGCTATAAAGTTTAAATAAATAAATAAAAAGTAACTATAATGAACAGAATACTTACCGTTGTTCACTGAAAAAGAAATAAAATTAAATAATTAGCTATAGATTAAAACTGTCATAAATAAACCTACAATACAATAATATAGAACTTTTAATGTTGTGATGGTCTATACAATTGAAACATTAAACAATGTAGGTGAAATAAAAACGATTGAAGTGTTCTTACTACAGTAAATAACATAGATATACATCAATAAATATAAATGTGCTAGTGAAATTTAATGTACACATGCATGTAAAAAAACAGAGCTATGACATCGGTACCACCGGTGTATTACATGTATTATAATACCTCACATTTAATAAATTAATACGATTGTGAAATGTTATTCATATATGTAATCAAATAGAACTATGACCTCAGTGTATTATATGCATAGCACAAGGAAACTCAAGCCAGCAAAAAAATTAAAAATAATATAATTAGAAGTATGTCATCATATACAAAGGTATATTACGGGTAAAATAACCTTAAAATAATCAATTGATCAATATTGAATAAAACAATATTGCAATATTATATTGTATAGATTATATTGAAATAATTCAAACGATTTGTATGCCACTGAAAAAGACATTATACCAATAAACTTAAAAGTGTTAACGAAATGGCAAACGAATTGCGTACAAATATGCGTAAACAACATCTGTGTATTTCATATTTTACACGCGGATACTAAAACGAGATATTACTATCTTGCTTTATAGTTGGAATTGTGTCATCATTTTGACAGGTAAAATGGAAACCTACACCCCCTCCTCAGACAAAATCAAAAACAAAAACAAAAGCAAAAACAAAAACAAAAACAAAAACAAAACAAATAAACAAACAAAAAGAAAAACAAAAACAAAAAACAAAACGATATTATGCAACATTTCTAAACTATTTATTTTTTGTCCTGATTCATACTGTTTTATATTAGGTGCAAATAAGCGTAATAACAAAATTACCGAACATCAAACAATCTTCCAAGACAGACAAAATCAGCCAACAACCGGAAAACTGAGAAAACCACAATGAACCTGACTTAATACAGGCATTTCCAAAGAAATCGTGTGTTGAATAAGATTTTACTGCGTCAAACCTCCCGCTTCTACTATGGTTAAAAAGGCTCCGGTTGTCACTATAACAGTATTTTTTAAATAATACTAGGACAAAATAGGTGTAATAGTAGTCAACGCAGTCATTTGTGATAATCCATCGTTTTCTATTGTCTCTGCAGAACGATTTAACAAAATTTTCTACAGAATTTGATTTAAAATGAGATGTTGAATGATGTCATGTCTAAAGCACAATTAGTCTTTCAACAAGACCTGAACATTGGGGGTGGTATGGACTATTCCTGGTTTTACTTATGTGTAACATTTTACACATCTCAGTAAATATGTTCGACGTAAACTGTGCTCCTTGGTCAAGTGTGTATTGACGGGGTAGGCCATAACGACAAATACATTATGTCAACAGTTTATCTGCTACAGTAGTAACCTCAATATCAGGTAGACTGTATGTCTCAGCAAACCTGGTGAAATAGTCAGTCACAACAAGAATGTACTTTTTTCCCTTATAGGTTTGGGATACTGGACCCAAGATGTCTAAAGATATTCTTTCTAGTGGTTCTCCCGTAACGTAGGATTTCATTTTAGCCCTCTTGCGACGGTTTGGCTGATTCCTAATCTGACATTCCTTACAACATCTTTCAACAAACATTGTGTAACTTGCCCAATATAATATATGTTTAACTCTGACCAAGGTGCTCTTAAAACCTAGGTACCCTGCCAATTGGTCATTATGCAAAAGTCCCAACACTTGGTTTCTATACAAATTAGGTAAAATTTACTGCATGGTGACCTCAATGGTGGTGGTATGGGTCTATTTTCTATAAAGTACACCTTCCACAACTACAAGTCTGTCCCAATCTCCCCAGTAAGTTGTATGCACTTTACTTAAGTGAGAAATATCTGCCCATCACGGTTTCTGTTTTGATTGCAACCATTTATGTACTATCCTTAAAACAGGGTCATTCAACTGGTCTTTTCGTAGTTCATTTGTGGTTTTACTTTCACTGACTTCAGTATCATCATTTCCTGCTTTACTAATATATCTGGATGCAGGGGAGTCTGCTAAACGAATCTCAATTTCGTCTCTCTTGTCGCAATGAGTACAGTCAACACATGGTCTCCAGAAGAAACCGTCTGCCTTGTCATGTCTTAGTCCTGCTCTATGTTTTATGCTGCAATTGTATGTTCCTAACACTTCTAACCACCGTGCAAGTTGTCCCTCTGGGTTTGTGGTGTTAATTGCAAGGGCTCCATGGTCAGTTCTAACTTGAAAGGGTACCCCATATAAATAGTAGTGAAAATGTCTAACTGCCTGGAGATGGTTTAGAGTTCACGCCTGGTTACACAATATTGGTGTTGTAGTTTAGACAGCGATTTGCCGTAGTAAGCAAGTACATGCTCCCTTCCTTCATCACCAATCCGGGAAAGTACAGCTCCTGTTCCTGTACCAAGACATGGGTATATTAAAATTGGACTTGAGGCGAAAGCATGTTTTAATATATTAAAGGAATCTTCACATCCATGTGTCCATTTAAAAATGACATGCTTCTCTGTTAGTCTGTGTAGGGGTCTAGTAATTTTAGAAAAGTCTTTCATAAATCTTCATAATAACTGCAGGTTCCCTACCAACTTCTCACATCTTTAACATTGGTAGGAGTGGGCGAGGTTTCTGTCCAATGAAGTTTTGATTAAACAGGCAATATTCATTCGCTGATTACAACATGACCCAAGAAGGTTACCTTGGTCTGGAATAAGAAACATTTCTTCGGAGCTATTTTTAGTCCTGCATCTCTCATACGACTATAGACACTTTGGAGCCTGGTAACATGCTCATCAAACGTTCTAGAGAAGACAATTATGTCATCAAGGTAGATTTTCCACGTCTCCCAGTAGAGACCTGCAAGAACATACTCATTGAGGCGCTCAATCGTAGCACCGGCACATGATACACCAAAAGGCATCCTGTTAAATTGAAGATATCCCAGTGAAGTAACAAAAACCGTTTTAGGTGCATCCTGCGGGTAGACCGAACACTGGGAATAATCACTGACTAAATCTAAAGTGCTGAACTAAGTATTTCCTCTTTAGGATTTCAGGGAATAAGCAATACGAGGCAAAGGGTATGAATCTTTCACCGTAACTTCGTTTAGCGTTCCATTATCGATGCAAAGACGAATAGAGTTGTCTTCCTTTCTGACCACCACTATTGGGCTTACCCATGGAGACTGACTGGGGACAATAACATTGTTGTCCAATATTTTATCTATTTCATCCTCCACCTCTTTTCTTTGAGCTAATGGTATTCACTTGGGTGCTTGTTTTATAGCTGCTGCATTCCCTGTATTTATTTTATGTTGTATTACATTGGTAAGGCCAATGTTATATTTAGACTGGGATAAAACATCTTTGTTCTGCATCAATAAATTAAACACACGCTTGTGTTGGTCAGGTGTTAAATTGTATTTACATATTTCCATGGTTTCATTGAAAACTGAAATTTCAGGATGTTGGGTACTCAAAGGAAATTTGTTGATTAAATTTGGGTCAGGGATGGTTTCTGCCATTGCTGCAAGCGTGTTTTTATGCATGGTTTGAGGTTGATCAGTAACATTGATCATTCTCAATGGTAACCCTTCTGCATTGGTAGCACACAAGGTCTTTGCAACTAGCACGCCTTTGGTTTGAAGGGCTTCCGCTGTGGAATCATTAACTATAATGGTTCCAACTGGTAATGTTTTGATCGGGTTTGTTTTGATGATCATCTTACTCAAGGCAGGTATGGTCTCCTTTTGGTTAAGGGAGGTTCTGAACAAACTCGGTTCTTGACTTTCCAAGATACACCAAATGGTTTGGTCATTCAAACATACAGCATGATTCGGTATGTTTATTACACATTTATTTTTGGTCATAAAATCATATCCTAAAACAGCTGGTATTTCAACATCGGCAACCACCATTTCTTGGAAAACGATTTGGTTATCTATCTGTATGGGTACCTTACCCATGCCTAAATGGACAACTGGACTTCCATCCCCCAGACGTAAACAAGTATGGTATGGTATGGTAATAATTGGTTGTTCAGTCGACTTGGTAATTGGTCAAACACAGTGGTGTGTAAAACACTTATTGTAGAGTCTGTATCAATTAATCAACGTACCTCTGTATTATGCATTTTAGCATTTACAAATAATCCATCTTTTTTTATTTCCTTTCATTTGAGATACAGTGGGTGTATTAATTTTATTTGTATTCTCAGCTGAAAGTTGACCCGCACTGTCAGTTTCTAATAGTTTCCATGTTTTGAGTTGTATGAAGAGTTATGTCCTTTCTGATATTAGTTTTTCACCATGTCTTATTTGGTCTAGGGTGATGCTTTGGTCCTTTTTCCTCTTGTAACAATCCCAGATAAAATGTCTCTTCTTATGAGAGTATGAACAGGTTTTAGCTTTAGAAGGTGGTACTTGTGGTAATTTGGTAGTCTCTATGTCATTATCCACTTTTTGGTTTTCTGGTGCAAACCGCTTGGTGAAAATATTTATAAGTTCTTCAAAATGAGGGATGTTATTGGTATCTATCTCCCCAAAAGTGGATAGAGCTGAATCTTGCATGCAAAAAAAAAATAATTTTAAGGCTTTAATTTAGTCAGTCCATTGATTTAATTTCGAAACAGTTTCGAAATGGACTGGTAGTCTGTCCAACTAGATTTTCCATCATAGTTATTTGGTTTGGTGAAACCTATATTCACGTTACTTGGTTTTGGTTTCATGGTATATGTACTGGTCTTTGCACATTTAGACAACACCGGCAGATCTATGTCAGCAGACCCAGTGGTTATTACATCATCTTGCTCAAGACAAGGGCGAATTGTTTGAAGAGCAACTGCTGGTAGACATACTGGTCTGAAGCTATTACCTGAATGTGTGGTAGATAAATTCATTGGTGTGCTAGACTGTACACATCATACAGGTGATGCAGGTGTTGCATGCATATGCATGTATTGATCAATGCCACCAGATTGAGGACTGTCACGCTTTGGAGACTGATGGTTACATCTTATGATCATATTTTATGTAAGCAAAGTTGTTATGTGTTTAAATGTGGGCATCTGGTTCACCAAATTGTCTAGATCTCGTATATCTCCCTCATTGTTGCTGACCTTTTTATCACAATACCCCATATAACTACCAAGTATGCGGTTAAATTGATCAAACTGTTGACTCAAATGGTCTAAACGTGCCTCAAAATTTGACAGAGTCCTGTTTGTGTTTTCCAATTGTCTACACAATAATTCAAGTTTATTTGACTGACAGTTATCAGACTGTTGTGTTCTTTATGAACTGTCCCCCTGATCCTGGGCTTTTTATGGTTACAACCTCTCAAGTGTGGTTGCTCTGGAGTCACAAGGACTGTGAATGTCTAACTCTGACTCATTGAAACTGTGGATATCCATATTAACTTATTTGTTTAGATAACAATATTTGTTGTACAATAATTTTTTTTTTACAAAAGTGCTTAGCTTTTTTTTTAAAATGGGTATGAAAACGAATCCCACCGTCGGACTCCAAAATGTTGAACCTAGGGGGCTCAGAGTATGGTGTGTGAGTTTTGGGAGGCAAACTCAATCTATATAACATGGAAGCAGTTTACACCATTGGTAACATGGCTGATATAAGGCACTGGTTTTATCCAAAGGATAAAAGTGTATTATGACAAAAAATATATAGGTTCTTAAACCAAGTAATTTATTATGTTCAAGTGTAATAATATATTCAAGTACAACAATACTATAACTTCCACCAGAGCGATACTAATGAATATGAGGTCCTCTCAATTGAAAGTCGTAGTAAAATCGTAGTAAAACATCTAGGTCAAGTCGAAGTATGTGTAAATAAAGTGAAAACGTACTGGTAATGACTATGTACAAATATCCTGGTTACGGATTTAACAAGGTCTCTTTTGGTATATACTGGTCGTTCTGAGTCTATGGCAGTTGATTGAACTAAACGGGTCTCTGCTCTGTCTATGATAGTCGCTTCTGTGGGATATGTTCGCTCCTGTTGCGTGCAGGCGATGCCCTTTTTATATACGCAGACTCCACACCTTTGTTGTGGTGTGAGTCATCGTATCTGATTGGCCCGTTTTACGGAAGTTCCCACGGTAATTATAACCGTTAACGGGGCCATAAACCGGGCCACATAAAGTGTGAGGTAACACACATGCGCACTATAAATTACACACACAAGATACATGGCGGATAGCATAAACATAGTTTGTCATGTCAAGATGAAAGGGAAATCGGGCTTGATAAAGCTTACCCTTACAGAAAACAAACCCAAGTACAATATATTAACCTAGAGTGGATGAATGAAATAGATAAGAGAATGTGACACAAGGTTTATAAAGAGAACAAAATACTGGGAAGTTATCGTATCCCCCCACCTTTTGGTCAAACAATGCGAACGAACTCTGTCCTAACAATATATTTCCCATTAAAAAATAACAACAATTTACATACAATAAATAATCGCGATCACGATACCTGTTCTTTCAATCATATTACAGTCGCGACAGTTACTCAAGGCACCGGAATACGGCACGGTATCAACAACAAGAAGAAAGTGAAAATGTGCCAGAGTAAAAATAATAAATAAAAGTGTCATATATACATACGTACATACAAACAATATTATCTCCTATGCCTTACACCCTATTCCTGACAATATCAGTGACTAAATTGCTGTATTGACTCAATCCATATGGTTCAACCCAATGACAAAGATAATTGGTAATATGTATTATATATTCCATGGATCTTACGAATTAACTTATTTAAACCAACGAATCCGAAGGATGAGTTGGTGTGAATTAGTTTATGAGTAAGATCCATGGTATATATGGTTTGTAGCAGAAATTACATCATTGGCAAAAGGGTGTTCTCTTCGACGTCCGCGTTAATCATGGAATAACATGTAGATATTTATATGAAGCCATGACTTAAGCTCCTCCTACTTCCATAGCAACTTAACTATTATTCTCATGTGATGTCAAAATCATGGAATAACATCAAGATCTTCATGTTAGATCATGGTTGGTAAAAGTTCACTAATTTAAAGTTGTTTACAGCATAAAAACATCAAAGGAAAAATGCGTATTTATGTTACAAGTGCTTTTATAAGTAACACTGTGGAATGTTATCTTTTTTATTAATGATTTTACATCATCGGCTAACAAAAAATGTACACATTTAATGAATTGTAGATACTCATCATGTTAATATTAATTTTTTAGAATGCTATGCTACGAAGTATTTGAAGATACCAAAGGGGAACTCAGAATCCGTATATCTAAGAACAGACAACACAATGGCCAAATGAAAAAAAGTACAAAAGGATAAAGAACGATCTACAAAATATATATATATAAAACTAAGGATCGAATAACGCGAACCACACTATTATTAGTGGACTTTCAAATAATTGGAATCAAATTATTATGGATAAAGCTATAAAACTTGACAGACTATTGTGTAAAATAGTTATAAATGTTAAAGCAGAAAACAAATTGTGTAAATATATTTAAAAATTAGAAGGTTGACATGATATTTATTCAATGTCATTAAATATAACTATATATACAAAAACATATTTATGTATAGAAAATCTGTTAAGTCTATTTTGAAATTGTAACTTACAAAGGACCTATAACATTGAACTTCTAAAACCCCATCTATTAATATTACGAAATATATACATAATATTAGTTCTTTTCCTTAAATCATTAGTCAAATAAGTGACCAGCTTTTGAAATTGATATTATAACTATTAAGAAAAAAACATAAGCTGTTCGTTTTCTATAAATAAAACGGATCAAAGTTGCTTTAGATGATAGTAGATATATTTTTCATAATTGTGTTAATAGTAGGGATGGCAACGAGCACCCGGTTAACCAGGTACGCGCTCGAACGTCCGATTATCGAATACCAAAATCGATATTCGGCTACTCCGAACACTTTTTTTATGAAAATAATGATAAAATTTTCCGGACAATACATAATTAATGTTAGATATAATAGAAATCATACACATAAAGCGACGCTTGGCATATGTTTGCATAACAATTATTGGTCAATTAAATAGTAATTGATCTCTGATCTGTTTATTCCACCGGCAAAGCACTAGCTTGTAGGTTTAAAAATGTAAACGAAGCAAAGTGATTAAACTGGTATGAACACAATTCGAATTTAAAGTATTGAAGTAATAAAGGGTATTTTAATTGAATTTCGAGAGATAAGGCTGTGAAAATGCCACCTCCTACATCTAAAGTTTGGAAGTTTTTCAAACGATGTAATGACTTGAAAGGTTTGATTGTTACGAAGCTTCGCAACAGACTCTCATCGTCTTGCATCGACAAAATTATGTTCCTTAGCAAACACTCTGTACCACAATGACCGAATAACAATCATGAATGTGACATGACATAACCTCGTATGTAAATAATTTGTACTGTGCTGTAAATAATAAATTTATATTTGTAAACTTGTTATCATTCAACTGACTCTTTA
>MJUT01004248.1:227963-240133 GCA_002080005.1 Gigantidas platifrons | reverse complement strand
GATATTTTGTGCCAGAACAGACTTGTAATTTATACGAGTATTTTAGTGATTTTATGATAATTTATAATAAATGAACATGTTCAGTGCTTCTATGGTGTAAATACAGAATCTTACCAAAATGTAAATTGCGTGTTTTATCCATATAAGAACTTATACTGCTCGAAATCCTACTTCTACCTCCCCGTGGTGAGCAGGTGAAACAGATAATGCTGGCGAACGGAAGAGATTAATACAAGTAAATAATCTGAATAGTATAGCAAATATTACTATTTATACTATTTATCTGTATTATTGGCGCAAATGAAAAATTGGATCACCAACGGTAGTACATATATAAACAATCGATAAAAAAACCCTGCAGATTCGCCTCCCCTAAAAAGAGACCACATACCATCACATAAATTATTGACAACATACACATGGAGAGTACTAGAGCAACGTCAAAGAATGACAACATAAACATGGAGAGTACAATAGCAAGGTCAAATAATGACAACATAAACATGGAGAGTACAATAGCAAGGTCAAAGAATGACAACATAAACATGGAGAGTACAATAGCAAGACCAAAGAATGACAACATAAACATGGAGAGTACAATAGCAAGGTCAAAGAATGACATCAACATGGAGAGTACAATAGCAAGGTCAAAGAATGACAACATAAACATGGAGAGTACAATAGCAAGGTCAAAGAATGACAACATAAACATGGAGAGTACAATACCAAGATCAAAGAATGACAACATAAACATGGAGAGAACAATAGCAAGATCAAAGAATGACAACATAAACATGGAGAGAACAATAGCAAGATCAAAGAATGACATCAACATGGAGAGTACAATAGCAAGATCAAAGAATGACAACATAAACATGGAAAGTACAATAGCAAGGTCAAAGAATGACAACATAAACATGGAGAGTACAATAGCAAGGCCAAAGAATGACAACATAAACATGGAAAGTACAATAGCAAGGCCAAAGAATGACAACATAAACATGGAGAGTACAATAGCAAGGTCAAAGAATGACAACATAAACACTAAGTTAATTTAATTTAAATTATTGCCTATACTATGCGGAATTAAAATAATTCTTTACTTATTTACTTACTTACTTATAATATAGGAGATTAAAAAATAAAAAATAAAAAATAAATTAAATAAACTTACCTGTGTTTTTGAAATCTTACATGTACTTCCACCATGCACATCAAATTAAACTATTTTGAACATAAAGGTTGCTGTGTTGTGTTTTTTTTTCAGTCACGATAAAATTCAACAAGTTTAAATTTAAATGTATGCAAAAATCATTTTTATTAAATACGTAATGACCCGGAAAAATATAAATGTTAAATATAGAAATTGTCGTGCAGTGTTAGTGTAAACAATATTTATTGAATAAATTGCAATAGTTATAACAATAGTACATACATAGGGATCAGAAAACAAGTGACGCAGCACTTATTTAAATTCTTCTCCCAGATACAAAAAAGAAAAGAAAAGAAAAATACATGATTGATTGATTGATTTTTGGTGTTTAACGCCACTTTCAACAATATTTCAGCTATATCATGGCGACCAGTTTTAGTGGTGGAGGAAGCCGGAGTACCCGGAGAGAACCACCGACCATGGGCAAGCAACTGGTAAACTTTATCACTTGCGGTTGCGAGTCGAGTGTANCTTTGTTGATAGTGTAAACAATATTTATTGAATAAATTGCATTAGTTATAACAATAGTACATACATAGGGATCAGAAAACAAGTGACGCAGCACTTATATAAATTCTTCTCCCAGATACAAAAAAGAAAAGAAAAGAAAAATACATATAAGATGGATAGGAAACATGCACATTAATAATACACACATTTGATTAAATAAACATATCAAAGTGAAGGGGTGACAATTTGTACAATGAAAAATAAAATGACAAATCTAATATAATGCAACAAGTAAAAGCAAGATTAATTTATATTCTATAATGTAAAACGTTTAGATTTTATTATAAAATCTTGAATTACAAGGAAATTACTTTCATTTTCACAATCTGGGAGGTTAGAGTCACCAAAGAGTAGATTATTAATATTCAAATGACAAGACAGGTTAACAAATAAATCATTTCTTAACCTTTCATACAGAGAACATTGTAGTAAAAAATGCTCGGACGTTTCTACCAGTTTACAACTACAGTAGGGATAAGCTTCGATACTTTTCTTATAAAGATGATCTTTAAGCGCACTACTCTCAGTTCAAATTCTAGTATGTAGTATTTGACCAATTCTAGAACCTGCATAGAAGTAAGATGGGACAGGATTTATTGTGTTTTTCAAAAATAATTTCATGGAATTGACAGAAACATTAGTTTTGATATTCGCTGGAAGTTCATTCCAGAGTCAAACGGTTGAAGGTAAAAAGATATTTTTATAATAAGCTGTACGAGAATGTACATGAACTAGATTAGAATTGTTCCGAGTGCTATATTGATGAGTTTGTCCGAAAGAGGATGAAACTAAATTGGATCAATATTCGGGAACTGTTTTGTTAACCATTTTGTGGAATAATAAAATCTTATGTTTGTTTCTTTGTTCCTCTAAGGTTTCCCATCCACATTCTTGTAAAAGTATATGTATACTTGTCAATTTTGTAGCTCCAGTTATTATACGTGCGGCTTCATAGTTAATGTGTTCAAGTTTTTCCTTCATATAATTTGGACAGTTATCCCAGATCACATCCGCATATTCTAGAATAGGGCGGACATAACTGAAGTACATATGCTCAAGCGATTTACGGTCTACTTTAAATTTCAACTTACGAATAATATTTAATCTAGAAGACGTCTTTGTTATAATTTCGTTAATATGTGTGGTCCAAGATCCATCATTAGAAAAAGTGAGACCAAGATGTTTATGTGAAGTTACATTTTTTATGGGAACTTTATTAAAATAAAGTGGAGGATGGAATTGAGGCTCGACCTTTCGCGAAATAATCATCGATTTGGTCTTCTTGGGATTGAAATTAACCAACCATCTTTTTGGCCAGTTTTGAACCTTTTGTAAATTTGAATTTAAAGAAAAAGAAAGAGAAGTAATTAATGGGTTATCGACTATTGCATAAATACTGGTGTCATCTGCAAAAAGTTTGATAGGACAATTTAGTTCGTCAACGATATCATTGATAAATATAAGAAATAATAAGGGGCTTAATGTGAACCTTGTGGAACACCTGCATCAACAGTTTTCCAAGACGATTCTTTCCCATTTATAACGACTCTTTGTTTCCTATTAGTTAAATAATCTTTAAACCATGAAAGTAAATCCCCAACAATTCCCATTTTTTTTAATTTAAAAAGAAGACCCCTATGCCATACTCTATCAAAGGCTTTGCTAATATCAAAAAAGATTACTCTTATTTCCTTTCCCTCATCCAGAGCTTTACTAAACATATTCGCAATATACAGAAGTTGATTCCTAGTCGAGTCATTTATTGTAAAACCAGACTGATGTTCTGTGATTAAGTCCCTGATAAAATTAAAAATATGTTTGTAAATACATTTTTCAAAAACTTTACTAGGAATAGGGAGAAAAGAAATGGGTCGATAATGGATCCTCTTTTTTGTGGACAGGGGTGACGTTTGCCAGTTTCCATTTATTTGGAAAATGTTTAGTTATCAGACTAATGTTAAAAATAGCACACAATGGCTTAGAAATAATATCGTATGGCTCCACCGTCACAAAATTTCATTTTAATTTGCATATTTGCTGTTGCCTTGCAATTCATTGGACTAAACAGCAAAATTTAAACCTGCATCAATATAACTGAAATATTGTTGAAATTGGCGTTAAACACCATAACCCTTACCAAATGATCCCAGGTACTCCGATTTCCTCCACCAATAAACTGATTTCCACAATATAACTAAAATATTGTTGATTGTGGCATTAAACACCATAACCCTTACCAAATGATTCCAGGTACTCCGATTTCCTCCAGCAATAAACTGATTTCCACGATATAACTAAAATATTGTTGATTGTGGCGTTAAACACCGTAATCCTTCAACAGTTTACACATTAATAAATTCATTCTGTTAATATGTATCATATGCCTTTGTATCATATTGCAGTTCAATTTTTAAAACAATGAGCAGAGTTAGGAGTTATGGTGTTTAATGCCGTTTTCAACAATATTTCAATTATATGGTGGAGGTCAGTTTTATTTGTAGAAGAAACACCGGAGAAAACCATCATTTTGTGTGTCGCAAGAAAGGGAAATAACTTGTATAGCAAATAATAAAAATGTTAAATTGTAGAATCAAATCGGAAATGTGCAAAAGTGTATTTTAGCGGTGAAATGTTTGTTTGATGGTGACGGTTGATGACAAACTATCACGTAATGTTGTATCAAGTACACCTCGTCATGAGCAGCATTCAAACTCACAACATCAGTGGTGATAGTCACTGATTGCACAGGTAGTTGTAAATCCAACTACCATACGGTCATGACCACGACTGCCCCTAAGAAACAATGAGGAATGATACGTACATGTACCTGGTAAGTAACAAAGTGGAGATATTTCATGGAATCAATGATATATACATACATGTACCTGGTAAGTAACAAAGTGGAGATATTTCATGGAATCAATGATATATACTTACATGTACCTGGTAAGTAACAAAGTGGAGATATTTCATGGAATCAATGATATATACTTACATGTACGGTACCTGGTAAGTAACAAAGTGGAGATATTTCATGGAATCAATGATATATACATACATGTACCTGGTAAGTAACAAAGTGGAGATATTTCATGGAATCAATGATATATACTTACATGTACCTGGTAAGTAGCAAAGTGCAGATATTTCATGGAATCAATGATATATACATACATGTACCTGGTAAGTAACAAAGTGCAGATATTTCATGGAATCAATGATATATACATACATGTACCTGGTAAGTAACAAAGTGCAGATATTTCATGGAATCAATGATATATACATACATGTACCTGGTAAGTAACAAAGTGGAGATATTTCATGGAATCAATGATATATACTTACATGTACCTGGTAAGGAACAAAGTGGAGATATATATACGTACATGTACCTGGTAAGTAACAAAGTGCAGATATTTCATGGAATCAATTATAATATACAAAGAAAAAAACTCAAATGAGTGATTGTTGTTTAACACCACATGAGCAATTTTTCAGCTACATGATGGCGAGAACAAGTTACATTAGGATGATGATGATGTTTGCTTTGTTTAAGACCAACATGTCGAGTTGAATTTTTATAGTGCTAGATCACCGAAACAACAGTCCACGGATAGACATGTCGCTTCACTCGGACACATTATCCTGAGTCAGAGCCGGCCATTCTTTGCTCTTACTCATTAATACTGCATGCTTAGTGGAGAAGCAACAAATACAAATTTTATAGTCTTTGGTTGGACCTGACAGGGCTCAAACGCACGATCTACCGCACTCAAGGCAAACACGCTAACCATTACGCCACCAATCCTATTTTATAGTCTTTGGTTTGACCTGACTTGGGCAAGAGCTCACATCGTCGACTACAAACATAGGTAGATGATGTTTTATAAACATTTTATGCACTTCAAATCAGGAGTAACTCACATCACCATACACTGAGGTTTTATAGGAGGGTTTTGTAGTTAAACTCTGGGGCTGTCGTGGCTGTGATTGTATGGTAGTTGGATTGACAGATTGTCGGTAAAAAAAATGTCTAAAGATGGGCATGACTACAGGTAAATATATTTTTGTTTGTAATTTGTTTATTTTTAAAGAAAAGCAGAAGCAGATACAAATACAGAAAAAAACATAAAAAGAACATGATATGCATATACAATTTTACACAGACAAAGCACATTTAATTTATCAAACAAACATTTTGCAACAATGTACTGAAATTTCAAACACCAAGTAAGTTTCAGATGGCAACCACTTTTTACATACATATTCTTTTTGTGTAGAAGATAAAAAATGTATGGTTTTCTTTTCTATTTTAATGCAATATTTCAGGTAAATATTTCTGAAACATTTATTGTTACTCATATACGTCTGTACAGATACATGTTAGTCCTAGATCTGGGGTGCATTCAACATCGTACCTGCTAGGTTAAGCTACGTAGAAAAATCCTATTGAATGGAAAGCTAGCCTAGCCACTACATAGCTCTAGCTAGCTTAAATAAATTATGTTAGCTTTTGAATCCAAGATGGTGGCAAAAACTAAATTTAATTTCGTAAGGGAAAAATAGTGGCATTGCAGGAAGTGGCAACGCTTTTAGTATGGATGATAATTTATTAAGGTAACTAGACAAATACGATTAGCTAAAATGTTCCAAGAAATTATTCTGTTCTCGTATATGATTGGCTCCATATTTGTTAGCACTGCTACGTAGCTAATCGGTCAATAACGTCATGGCTATTTTACCTAGGCTAGCTGCTAAGATATTGAACACAACCCTGGTTCACCATTAAGGCTATGATATTGAACACAACCCTGGTTCACCCTTAAGGCTATGATATTGAACACAACCCTGGTTCACCCTTAAGGCTACGATATTGAACACAACCCTGGTTCACCCTTAAGGCTATGATATTGAACACAACCCTGGTTCACCCTTAAGGCTATGATATACTGAACACAACCCTGGTTCACCCTTAAGGCTATGATATTGAACACAACCCTGGTTCACCCTTAAGGCTAAGATATTGAACACAACCCTGGTTCACCTTTAAGGCTATGATATTGAACACAACACTGGTTCACCCTTAAGGCTATGATATTGAACACAACCCTGGTTCACCCTTAAGGCTATGATATTGAACACAACCCTGGTTCACCCTTAAGGCTATGATAATGAACACAACCCTGGTTCACTCTTAAGGCTATGATATGGAACACAACCCTGGTTCACCCTTAAGGCTATGATATTGAACACAACCCTGATTCACCCTTAAGGCTATATGATATTGAACACAACCCTGGTTCACTCTTAAGGCTATGATATTGAACACAACCCTGGTTCACTCTTAAGGCTATGATATGGAACACAACCCTAGTTCACCCTTAAGGCTATGATATTGAACACAACCCTGGTTCACCCTTAAGGCTATGATATTGAACACAACCCTGGTTCACCCTTAAGCAAATAATTTGAAATTTATACACGAGGTCAAGAACCAAGGTTTATTTTCTATTTTGAGTTATGCCCCTTTGTTTGCAGAAAAGATAATGTCTTTTCTAATTAGCTGATTCCCTAGTAATGGTCTTTGATAAAACGTTATATTGACCTCACACAACGCAACACACAGTAAACATAGCATTCTAATTCTAACAATTTCAATTTCAATTTCAAATATTTTATTGAATCAATTGCACATATATAGTACAGAAGTTCAAAGGGATTACACATCAGGCACAGCCTATGTAAGTGTTCTCCCACAATAAGAATGGACATCAGAATATATAGTAGTAATATTGAATATACAAAAGTGTTTATATTAATGAGGAATCAGAATATTTCTGGTAAAATAGTAAGGAATACACTGTGAGGTTGTCCAACTAGACATTATAGGTAGGTACAAATGGATTTAACAATCTTTATCAATTGAAATTAAGAATATTTCAACTAAAATGAAAACATATTTAATTTAAAAAATAGTAATAACATTTTTGTATTGCTGATTTAAGTATATGAGTCAATGTTAATTAAATATTTTATATTTCCCAAAGATGTATAATGAATAAGATAATTTAGAAATCAAATCTCTTAGTTTCATGAATAAAATTGTGTACAGCATCTACGATTTCTATATGATCATCAACCGATAATTCAGAAGAGACCATAAGTAAGGTGTCAATACTTAGTATATCAGTGAATCTTCTTAAAGTAGAAAACAAAGCAAATCTTTAACTATTCTAATTCTAACGTCTTGCACCAAGCTAAACCAAAGAAAACATTGTGATATAAGCTTATTTTAAGGGTGAAAGCAACATATAAAAATGTGTCCTATAATAAAACAATTAATGACTTTCAATTTGTTGAATACCAGGATTTATTAACCAAAGAATAATATATTTACCATGGCCTCATTAACTGTATATTATTATGTGTAAAGATGAAAGGGAAAATGTACAAATCATTGTTAAAAAAATTATATTACCAATATATTATATATATTTTTTTCAGATAAACAACCTGCAGATGAATAAGTGCAAAAAACATATGAGAATAAATACATGTTGTTGAAGATCTCAAACATTTTATTGTTGTGTGTTCAGAAGTGAGAGAATATGAAAGAGAATATATTTTTGTATTTGATGATCATTGTTTTATTAGTTAGTTCATTATTATTTTATGATCTTAGCATGATAATTTCAGTCTGACAAAAATCACTAGCCCTAAGCCACAGTCTAGTCAAAATTGGTTCTGGCTAGTAAAAATTGGTTCGGGCTAGTAAAAAAATTGGTTCGGGCTAGTAAAAATTGGTTCGGGCTAGTAAAAATTGGTTCTGGCTAGTAAAAATTGGTTATGGCTAGTAAAAATTGCATACAATTTGCTTAATCAAATAGACAAAATTCTTCTAAGATGCAGTTGGGGCTAGTTTCTCGAAATGTTTTTGCCACAGACTGTTTTTTATGATGTCAGCATGATAAGTTTATTTTAATGGTTATATATTATTAGTGTGTTCGTTATTTTATGATGTCAGTATGATAAGTTGATTATAATGGTTATATATTATTAGTTTGTTCGTTATTTTATGATGTCTACATGATAAGTTGATGTTAATGGTTATATATTCAAGAATGCTGACTCGTTTTTACTGCTGCCTTGGATTTGATTTTATCTTGTTTTTGGTTGCGTTGCGAGTAGATTAAATTGGGTTACAATATGGTGGAATGGCGGGTATAAATCTCGAGTGAAACAGGGTATCTCCTGTGTGTAATTGACTCAGGTGAGGTAGATCATGGTTTCGAGCACCAGTCAGGTCAATCCAAAGATTAAAATTTTTACAGAAATTTATA
The DNA here is from genome assembly GCA_002080005.1 of Gigantidas platifrons. Taxonomy (NCBI): domain Eukaryota; kingdom Metazoa; phylum Mollusca; class Bivalvia; order Mytilida; family Modiolidae; genus Gigantidas; species Gigantidas platifrons. The sequence continues at coordinate 231,067 of MJUT01004248.1, read as the reverse complement.
GCCATTTAAAAAAAAAAAACATTTTCAATTGACAGATCTAACTTGTTTGTGAACTCCTTTGCAACCTGGCCATTTCTATACTTAGGTGGATATTTTAATTCATTTAAACATGCTTACAGTCATTCCAAAGGACTATTAGACATTGGGGAAAGTACGTTTTTTTAGGGATAAATACAATATTTACTTGGTGAGTGGACCACTACATTGTTAAGTTAAAATCACTTCTGGAATCTTTGGCTTGGTTTTGTTTGTTTGTTTGATGGTGTTTAATGCCACTTTCAACTATATTTTAGTTATATCGTGGCAGTCAGAGGAAAGCGGAGGAACTGGAGAACACCACCGACCTTTTGCAAGTCACTGACAAACTTTATTACATAATGTTGTAGATCTCACCCTGATTGAGATTCAAACTCACAACATCAGTGGTGATGGGCACTGATTGCATATGTAGTTGTAAATCCAGCTACCATGCGATCACGGCCACGACGACCCCATATTTGGCTTGGTAATTTCAGGAGCTACTAAAAACAGTTGAAGTGACATTTTGTTTTTGTTTGAATAAAAAAAATTATCCGGAACTGTTATGTAATAATTATCCAAATGCTGTTTTGTTATTTTACAAGGAACATTGTAAAGCTTTATAAGAGTCTTGGACAAATGCCCCCTAACGAAAAGCCCCCCAATAATAAATTAATGTTTTTTGTGCCTTATTATTTTGGACTTATTGTACTGCTATTTATGGGTTAGCATTATTTTTAATATCATCTATCATAATAAGTTATATTTGAAGATATCATAAACAGTTGAAGCTTTATTTAGGAATTTTAATAACTCTTGTCAAAAAAGGTAGAAAAAAAATCAGTATAATTGATCAAATATGATGAGAAAATAACTCACTCCCTACTTTTACTAACTTCAAATGTTATAAAGGTTATTATCAAGAGATTATCATTACAAACAATTCCTGATTAATAACTTCAAATGTTATAAAGGTAATTATGAACAGATTATCATTACAAACAATTCCTGATTAATAACTTAAAATGTTATAAAGGTAATTACATTGTATCTAGAGATTATCATTACAAACAATTCCTGATTAATAACTTTACATGATTAAATTCAATTTAAACAATAAAGCAGTATTTTTGTTTATATTTAAATGAACATAACGAATAACGATGAAAAAAATGAGGAAAAATAGGTTTTTAAAGTATTTTATAGTCCATGATCAACAGCTATCTGCATCTCTACAGGTTTAAGGATATTGATTTAGTTAATGCCTAGTTGAATAATATAATGCTACCAATGAACATGAGTATCATTGAACTATTATTAATATTTTCACTTTTGTGGCTGTGGTAATTATTATTTTTATTTATTTTTTTCCTATTTTATTTTATTTATTATTTATTTATTTATTTTTCTTTATATTACATAACAGTTCTTATAAGCACCGTCCCTTGGTGACCTTTGCATATAGATGACATCATTCTCACATATATGCATTGGCCACAAGGAGAACTGCATGCTCATTGTAGTGCAAATATGGTTTTTTATTTATTATAAAAAAAATTTACATCTTTTTTACAAGTATAACAGCTCATATAAGCACTGTCCCTTGGTGACTTTTGCATATGCGCGACTCAATGTTGCACATGTGCATCAGTCACGAGGAGAACTGTTATACTGGTACTTTTATCATTATTATGCTAATTATACTAAATCTGAACTCGAACCATCTTGTGGGAACTAAAGATATAACATGTTATTATTATTATTATTTAATATACCACAATAATGTTCCTCGAATACCACAGTCATTGATGTGCATACATAATGTACATGTATAGTAATATAATAACTATACATGTATATCTAGGACTATTTTCCAGGTCACTGTTGACTATTATTTTATAAATGTAGCATTTCTTTAGCATTAACTGCTATTTGACTTTATTGTTCATGTTGTTGTCTGTCATGTGCATTATTATGTATGTTAATCATTCAATGTGTTATAATGACTCTGCCCATAATGGGACCATGATTGGTAAATAAAATATCTTATCTTATCTTATCTTATTGTTGGTATTTATTCCCCCACCCCTCCTTTTTTAATAGGGGTGGGTTTTATTTTGAAGATATCTTTAAAATCACCATCAACATAAAAAATGTAATATGAGTGTATGATTATTTCAATATGGGTTTTTTTTGTGTTGTTTTGTAATTATAATGCACTTTTTATAGTAACTGTACAAATCAAAGACTATTAAATTTGCATTTCTTCCATCTCTGGTAAACATGTGGCTTTATGGAAAAAGACCAAAGACCGGTTGGCTCAGAATCAGGATAATGTGTCAGAGTGTCTATCCACGGACTGTTGTTTCAGTGAGCTAGCACTATAAAAATCTGACTAAGCCTGTTGGTCTAGTACAAAGCGGACTTCATCATCATCTCATTGAAAACGAACTTGTTCTCGCCATGATATAGATGGAAAATTGCTGATATGACGTTAAGAAACAATCACTCACTCACTCGATCACCCAATTACATAATATGATGTCATGCTTGGATAAAGAATACATTGTATATGCTTCAGTACCATATTTATGTATAGAATAAACTACATAATTGATTTAAGTCAGACTTGTCATTTTATATTCATTGCCTTTATAGATCCAGTTGTCAAGAGGGGAGGGTTAGGATCACATGAACTGGTTTCACCCTGCCATATTTTGTGCCTGTCCTAAGCCAGGACCTGGATTTCTATTGTCACATGTCATGGTCTTTTTTATTTGCTTGACGAGTTCAGTTGAGATGATGAGGTGTACTCGATACATCATTATGTGATAAAGTTCGTAAGTGACTTGCGGCAGATCAGTATTTTTCTCTGAGTCCTTTCTTATTTCCTCCACCAATAAAACTGTCAGCCACGATATAATTGAAATATTGTTGAAAGTGGTGTTAAACTCTAACCCTAACCTACCTTATAAACTACCAAACCACATGCACAAATAAAATCTAGACTCAGTTTTTCTTCTTAGAGAAGAACAAAGGTATCAGTATTCTGTTATTGGTAGATTTGATTTGATTTTTGGTTTTTA
>MJUT01004248.1:193545-205205 GCA_002080005.1 Gigantidas platifrons | reverse complement strand
TGTAAATCATGTGTTCTTCTTTCATTATACATATCCCGGATGCATGCCAGATATGCTGATGTCTTAGATAAAATGGTCAAAACTTTTCAAAGCACATCCTATAATATCATAAATTAAGACCAAATCATGACAATGCCGTCTTTTGAGGTATAATTCGTAATTGGATAAATATTTCACCGCATGCCAACTTTGTAATTATCTTTCTTTATGATGGTTTCTTTTTAAAACATTAATATTATGAAATTAAAAGACGTTTCTTTCTTAATTATAATTTATTCTTTTTTGATGAGTAACAATAAAATACGGAGCCCGTTAACTGACATGATAAATATATTTATGACGTTACACGAAATAGTATTTCGCATAAACTAAATTAAAAATATCTATTAACGAAATAAAAAAAATGTCTCCTGTCGGAAAACGGGCTCCGTAAACTATTTCTCATGTCAGTTACTGGGCTCCACAATTAAGCAACATATTAATATGCATTTAGCTTCTTTTTTTTATTTTTTAATTTCCTTTCATATGAATTTCAAATATAAATATTTGGTGCGGACAGCAGAATCATGAACGCTCAACGATGGAAACTGGCAGAGCAGCAGCATAACAAACCTGCATATTGCCGATGGTATAGTTTCCTGCAAATTCTATAAGCCATGTGAGGTAGAAATCATTAAATTAGTCCTGCGTTCAACAATATCGCAACTGCATAGCGAAATCCGTTCACAAAAATAATAAACCGAATTGTTTTCCTTTTCCTTTTGGAAAATTTTACGTTCACGATTTTTTGCTTATTATTGACTGTATGGAATTAATATTGATATAGTTTCTGTGTTCAATATAATATCGTATGTATGTGTTGCGTCGGTTGAAAAAAAAGTCACAGGAAAAAAAGTGACAATATATTTTTTCCACATTTACTATACCCCGGAAAGTGTGTATAATTATTTTTGTTTTGTTTTGTTTTTGTTTTTGTTTTTGTTTTTGTTTTTTTCTTTATTTGTTTGTGTGTTTTTTTTGCTTTGTTTTTGTTTTGATATTTATTCAAGACTTTGATTGAGAACCAAATTCGATTGATGTCTCATTGATATGTAATCAATCCCAACTCCTTCTAATTATAAAGGAATGATTCTTATAGAGACCTTGATATATAAGAACCAAAATTTGAATTATTGATATTCACCCATCCAACTCTTTCTAATTAGAAAATACAAAAAAAAACAATGAATTAGCATTTACATTTAATTAATCACATCGATCATTGGAGCATTTATAAGTTATATAACAAATAACATATGAAATATATCAAATCATTACGATATAATGATGAACATACACACATTAAATATTTCCTGTTTAAAATTGTAAATGTTCATAATGTCAATTGTCTCTTAAGCACTAATGTTGGTGATTGAGTCTGATGTTCCACCCAACTCCACACAAGAACTCGGCAATGGTCTTCTGACCAGTAGTGAGGTCTCTGTAAACGCTCCTGGAGCTGAACATGTCTCTGTTGAGTACGCTTAACTGGTGGGTTACCAACGGCATCTTGCTGGATTATAGTACTGACAGTAGCTTCTTCCTTTTGACACCACTCGATCACACGCCATATAGACGGATGTGCATGTTGTTGGTTCTGGCATCACCGTTGACTGTGGCATCATGTCCGTTCCAAATGGCTGGTGAAAACATAGGTGGGCTGCGTCTTAAGACCAGACGGACTGCTTCATTTTGTGCTGGATTCTGTTGTCTAAGTCTACCACTAATGTAAGTTGAATCAAAGTAATCTAGGAGCTCAGCTGCCTCTGGTGGGTCATCAGGGCATAGTGTTCTAAGGAAATGAATACCATTGGTCAAATCAGGTACTGGTAAAAAGACAAGACCATCCATCATACCACAGAACATTCTGAAGTTGTCGTCGTTGTTGTAGAGAGGTACCAAACCAAGCTGCTGTATCTTTCGCCATGATGCTTGTGTCAGGTGGTAGAAAGAACTCTGGTGGTTGTTATGGCGACCAAATACAGCTGTAACTGCACGAAGGACTGCATTTTCAAAGTCTGTGATGATAGTCTGGACAATGAGTGGACGATGACAAAAATGTCGTTCATGGTGAGAAGTCAGATTTCTTAGGACAGCTTACTGAGAAAATAGGAGGATGCGGCGTTTCGTTTTACATTTGGACAAAAAAGGGTAACTCAAGGTGAATTGCATTGGTCGTCATTGACAGGGTCTGACTATTAAAAGCTTTTGGAAAATCTTCCTTCAAAATTCTGCTTTTTGATCCATCATGATACCCATGATCATACTGTCAAAATTTGGAGTTCATTTTTGAATTTATATCATTTCGTGACGTTAGAAATACACGAGTTCTCTAACATTGAAGATATATTTGAAAAATGTAAAGGGTGGGTAAATGACTTTCTTGCTTTAGGATCATTGGGGAGAAAGGGTTTTGATAGCGTTACTCCTTATATGCATTGTCTTGTATACCACGTTCCGTTTTTCACTAAAAAGTATGGAAAACTTTTACGTCTCAGTGGGCAAGGCGTAGAAAAGATCAATGATGATAAAAAAAAATCATCATTCAAAAACAAACAAATGGAACGCAACGGTCGATGCCTTACAAGTTCGAAAAAGGATAGAACATTTGACATCAGAGAACTGCGAGCGTGATAAGCGAAACTACACCAAAAGTACGAACAAGTATTGGAGTGATATAATTTTTAAGCAAAGATCCACAAAAAAGGCTAAAATTTCTGAGGAAAAGTCACTCGTAGCTGACTAATATTCTGAAAATGATCCGGTCCCTTGTTCAATTGACGACCTTTCCGTAACCGAGATTAGAGACGAATTGAAAAAATAGCCGTTAAAACGAGATTAAAAAACAGAGAAAAACTGTTAGACCTTTTAAAGAGTAAACGACAATGATTCTGTTGTTGCTTTCTGCGTCTTCATGTCAGGAACCGATTTATAGGTAGTCAAAAACAACTACGAATTATTCTTCATCTTATATTGCTATTTTCTGTACAAAAGAAACAAATACCCAAATTCTGTGTAGTCGCCGATAATATTTCCCCGGAAATAAATAATTTATCTGTTGTATATAGGTATTTATGTATTGTATATATAATATCTCATTTATTGGAAGAGATGTACGAAAATCAAATATTGATTTTATTGACAAACTATTATTTGCATCAGTGATTTTTGGTAGTTAAATCTTATAATGTTGATACATTGCTTCAACAAATATGTACAATGTCAATATAAACATGAATGACAAATAAAAGTAAAGAAATTACATATTTTTCATTGTTTCTACAGTTTTTTTGTTGTTGTATTTATCCGGATATATGTATTGCATACAGCTTTGGTTTTGTTTGTTTGCATTTCTCCGGACCTGTGTATTGCATACACTTTGGTTTTGTCTTCTTTGGTAGTCTTTATATAACAAGTTATACAATGTTTTATTCATGTTGATCACGAAGATTTAATTAACAAACATGTCATGATGATACGCGTAACTGATAATATTTAAGCAGTGAAGGATGGCAACATTATCTATCACACCACAGCAGGCCGTCTGATAAGATGTAGCATTATCCATACAAGATAAAAACTTGACAAAAGAAAACATGCGAGATAACTCGTACTGGCTTCTACTGAGGAAAATTGTTGGACATGACCAGTCTGGTATCTGTCCATGAGTGTTGTGAGTCGGTGATCAATGTTCAAGTATTTTTTTACCCGTGGTCGAATGGTACCATCAACTGTTCTTTGGATCTTTGCAATTTCAATACTGTTCTGGATGTCTTTGAAGAGTTGTATTGCAATATAGATATTTGGGTGGGCATGTTGTGTCATCTTCTTAAGTTCTACCCATTGGTCAGTAACATAGTCAGCCTGTGCTTTTCTCTATATACTCTGGGTGAAGCGGAAAAAACATCCCTTGGTGTTGATGTCTGGAAAAATCTATCTGATTAAGTTGTGAACTGTTGTCTCGAAATCTGCCATAGCACTGGTTGGTAAAAATACTAAGCCCAAGTCAGCAATCTTGTCTTTGATGAGAGTGAATAATCTGATGTAGGTGGCTTGACTCTTTCCAGGGAGGTATCATGACGTCGTCGATGGGGGTGTGTATGCTGTATATCTGGTAGAACAGGTTTGGACAGGTGTAAAAAGTACCATCACAGAAGAAAATGTCTGCATTCGCTATGTCCCTCAGGTTCTCAGTAGTGGCAAAGGATATGATGCGTCTTGTTGGTTGATTGTCATCGAAGAGTAAAAAGCTGTCCCCCAATTGATGTCTGTGTCCATTTCCCTTCTAATGTGACGTCGGTCATGGATCTTGGTAGAGGTGGTGTCTGTTTACGGCGTGATCTGTATAAAGATGATTTCGCGGAGCTGAATGTGAGTAGGCGTTCAACTACTTCTCTGCTGGTATGTTCCCATTCGTTGTCCCGTAGCTTGTTTAGTTCTTCTGAGTAGATAGATCGTATTGGTTTCACTTCTTTTGCACACCGCTCGGTCACTAAGTTCATAATTTGCTTTGCAACTATTTGAGTGTGGTCCGCTAGGTGATTGTGTTGCTGTCTTCCAAATCCAACTGGTATGTTATTCTCTGTTGACACGGTAGCAGAACATTCTGGTATGGTGTATCTCAAGAATACTTTGTCTGGTCCCCTGCGGTTAACTCTGTAGATGTACCCATGTAGTGCCAAGTTCTGGTCCCCTCTTCTGTTGGTAAGGAACTTTACATTCAGCTGTGTATTTGCCATGGTTGAACATAAACTGATGATTTTTTTGTCCAGTGCTCTTAATATGTGCTCATTTCAGCTTACATTGTTTAACTTTTTCTGACAGCTTGGGTCTATTCAACAATCTATGACATTTTGAGTTGCAGAGCTTACATTACTCACAGCCGATTTTGTTTGAATCTGATAATTATCTATCATAATTATACTTAAAATGTTGAATAATTAACTCTTTTTTCAAATAATTAAATATATTATTCATTTGAAAAGTGAAAAAGATAAAATTGAAAAATATTAACTTTATTCTACAAATATTATACTTTTTATTCTACTTTCATAAATATTTTGTTTTTTTTTGTATTTTTTTCTTGGTATTTTTTTTGTTTTTTGTTTTATTTTATGTTTTTTTCCTGCAAATCACTTTTTTCATGTTTGAATGTTAAAACATAACATTAATTTTTGTAGGCATATATTAACACATTCACCTGTATGTCTACTAATTACTACTCCTTTAGATGGCCTCTTAATCCCTTTTCTTAATTATATGTTGTTTAAGTAGGTGTTGGAATTCTATCATAGTTTTAAATCACGTTCACGATATTTTATTACAACACTTTGAAATCCACCTGTTATGTAAATCTATTGTCAAAGCTCTCCATTGTTTTTAAGGAATGGAGAGTTATTTTTCTCTTTTGTACTTTAGATACTATACACAGTCTTTTTTTGGTTACAAGATTAATAATTAATAAAGTACAATGGGTGGATTTTAAGTTGGAGAATGTCCTCGTATCTCTCCATTCCTTAAAAACAATGGGCCTCGGCTCCATTATTGTTAAGGAATGGAGAGTTACTCGGACATTCTCCTATACTTCACTCAGGTGTACAGTTTCCCCTGTTCTAGTTAAGGGACTTTATCAAACAGAATCATACAGTTCACATGTAATGCAGTTAGTACATATTTAAACCACATACGGATAGTTCTGTTTTCACACGTTGCGGCGTGGGATTGCTATTGTGCATGCGCAATATTAATTGCAAACCCCATTGACTGGCTATATGCTGCCTGTCTAGAATATTTTATTTTTTACTCGATCGACAGTTCAGAATCATGCAAACAATAACTTATGCACATGACAGAATGCAGTTTCAACGCACCGGATGGATAGTTCCCTTTGATTTAAGAGAATGGAACTGATAGAAGTTAAAAGTTTAATTTGGGCGCAAAAGGGGAAACTTTATATAATTTATGAAAATGTGATGTGAATTTTAGGGATCCTCAGATTCAAATCCATTCATCTACATTTCAACACTTTTATGCATATGTATATTTCAAATGATCTTAATGTTATTTTAAAATATTTCTACTTTGTTTTACTTGTCGTTTTCTTTTAAGAGTCCCAGTTTTATACTGCTTATGCTCAGCAACTGACCACCTTCGTCAATTGTTTTAGCTCATCGATGATCATGAGATTCACTAAGATAAATAACACGGTCCATGCATTATTTATTTATTTATTTATTTATTTATTTATTTATTTATTTATTTATGCCTTGGTGTCAGTGTTTCAACTGTTGACAAGAGTTTTAAATTCAACATGGGTAGACTTATAGAAAGTGCGTAATCGTAAAATTCAGTGGCCAACCATCCCAGTCTGGTGGCAAAAGAAAGGGTATTGTTCTGATATGCCTAACGTTGTGTCTGCAATTAACGGAACTTCACATTCCATACAAATTCCATCCAATTAAACCCCAACAAAAAACATACTTTCAGCAAACCAATTATTTTCATTGATTGATATGAAAAGAAAGTTTATAAACAGTGATAATCATAAATTCCATCAATATCAATAAAACAATTAGCTGTCATCTTAACTGAACTTGGGCCGTCGTGGTCGTATGGTAGTTGAATTTACAACTACCCGTGCAATCGTTGCCTATCACCACTTAAGTTGTGAGTTTGAACCCCATTCATGGCAAGGTGTACTCGATAAAACATTATGTGATAAAGTTTGTCAGTGACTTGCGACAGGTCTGTGGATTTCTCTGGGTACTCCAATTTCCGCCACAAAAGTAGTAACTGAAATATTTTTGAAAGTGGTGTTCAACACCTAACCTCCAATGGACAAATATAGATCAAATGTTTGTGTATGTAGTGCATAACATAAAACACCTTTGGGTCATAATGTGGCATATCTTTACAAGTACCAATAATGCTACAACAATATTGTTTCCCACACAATTATGGGAACTGTTATACACATATCATGTCAGTAAACAATGTACTGATATGTACTGATAAAGAAACAACTTCACTTTCAATTTTTTTTTATCAACAATTAAATTAAATTATCTCCATGATCTCAAAATTATGTTTCAGTGTTTAATATGTACATGTAGCTATGGCTGAATCCTGATTTCTTGTCTGAACTGTTTCTGAATCATTAAATAAATATTCAATCACTTAATTCATCACATCTTTCTGTCTTTGATCACTGAATATTGAATCCAAAATATCCATACCATTGTATTCTTTGGATTTATACATGAAAAATCGCAAGTAGACTATGAGGAATCGAAGACATTGTTTTACATCATATGCACATTTTTGTATTGATAATCTTGTATAATGTGTCCTGTTCACTATCACATGTAATACACACAGACTCTACACAATAAAAACAGCTCCAAACACCATGATTATTGTGTGATAGAGAGATAAAACTAAGTGTTTATATTTTGCCTAATGGATTCATGGACGATGGATCAACTATAAATTTTTGACATACATTTTAAAATATTTTCAGGTGAGTAATGTGATCAAATTCTCAACACAATGGTGTGTCTATGTTTTTTAATTAGTAAGAAATGATATGGATGTAAATAAACACGAGAGACTACCCAACGTCACACATAGACACAAATTAAAGTAAAGGAACAGCTAGTAGTAATAAATGATATGGATGTAAATAAACATGAGAGAATATCCAAGTTTACACTTAGATACGAATTAAAGTAAAGTAACAGCTTGTAGTAAGAAATGTTATGGGTGTAGATAAACTTGAGAGACTATCAAACTTGACACTTAGGTACGAATTAAAGTAAAGGAACAGTTTATAGTAATATCGTGGCGGTCAGTTTTATTGGTGAAGGAAACCGGAGCACACATCACACAGAAAAACCACAGACCTGTCGTAAGTCATTGACAAACTTTATCCCATAATGTTGCATCGAAAACACCTCGCATTGGGCGGGGTCTGAACTCACAATGTTAGTGGTTACAGGCATTTGTTGAATAGGTAGTCATAAATCCAATAACGATACGATCACGACGGCACGGGAGAATGTCAACATCTGAGACATAAATCAATGTAAAAGAACAGCGCTTTTATTGCTGTTCTGCATTTCACAGTCACAGTAGAGTCTTCAACAATGAAAATTACTCATACTCTGAAATGAGTATGACACGACTCCAGCCTGCAGCTGAACGGTAATCTTGACCTACGTCGATTAACGCTACATCTGGCAATCTTTGTCGTTCTGGTGTTTTTAGGTGTAAAATAACCAACATATCCAACAATTGAGAGCGCTCGGGATAAGATCCTAATATCCTGCCAACATATGTGAAAACTCGGAGCCGTCGTGATGGTGATCGTATGGTAGTTGGATTTACAACTACCTGTGCAGTCAGTTCCTATCACCTCTAAAGTTGTGAGTTCGAACCCCGTTCATGGCGAGGAGTACTCGATACAATATTATGTGATAAAGTTTGTCAGTGACTTGCGACAGGTTGGTGGTTTTCTCCGGACACTCCGGTTTCCTCAACCAATAAATCTGACCGCCACGATATAACTGAAATAATGTTAAAAGTGGCGTTAAACACAATAAAATAAACAAAACAAAACTATGTTAAAACTCACAACACAGTATGGCATCCATGAATTATTCCTTAAAATTTTTCATTATCTTGAGAAAAGGCAATGAGTAGGACATAACTTTAAAATATGTGACCGTAAATCAACGTATGACTTTATAACCAGTTACGTACACTACAACAAAAAGCTTTTAATATGTACAACATGAGATGTAAAAAAAACATTGTTTATTTTTCAGGGATCAGCTATGAGTTTCAAATGCAGAATATCATACAAACGGAAGGATCCCCCGCTAGAAATATTTAAGGGACAAACGTCATCGACAGAGTGTATTCCGTCTGATGGTATTAACAATGTTGTTTTTGAAGACGAATCTGCAGTAACGAACCAAACAAGGGAAAACAGCAATGACATGCGAAAACCAGAAGCAGTAAATGTATCTCTAAATGATAAAGGACAAAACAAGGAACCAGAACAAAATTGCGAATCAGATACAAGGTATAATACATTACAACATTTGTTTAAGACGATTTGAAGATACCAAGGGGGTAATCAGAATCCATATACCGAAGAACAGACACCACAATGGCCAAAAGAAAAAGTACAAAAGGACAAACAACGATCTACAAAAATACACATAAAACTAAAGATCGAGTAACACGAACCCCGCTAAAAACCGGGTGAACTCAGGTGTTCCGGAAGGGTAAGCAGTTCCTGCTCCACTAGTGGCACCCGTCGTGTTAAATTATACTACCAGAGATATGAAACTGCATCGGTGTGTAATGGTTAGTGTGTTCGCGTCGTCATCGGTATATCGTAGGTTCGAGCATTGGTCAGATCAAACCACAGACTTTAAATTTTGTAGCTAAGCACGCAACATTAAGGAGCGAGACCAAAGATTACTAGGCTCGAAATCAGGATAATGCATCCGAGTGGAGCGACATGTCTGTCTGTGGACTGTTGTCACACTAAGTTAGCACTATAATAATACAACTAAGCGTGTTGGTCTAGTACAAGGCAGACATATTAATCATCTCATAGAGGCGGTGTTTTGATTGGTCAGTAGTTTAGCCCGTGGCTCTGTATTAAGTATTAAACCAGTACGTATGTCGTATGTCATTAATGTTTTAAGTCGTAGTTGTTTCGTACTCGTACCCTAAAATTGTCCAATCAGAGCACACTATATACTGGAAGCAGTGTTCTGATTGGTCAATTGGTCATTGGCTGAGCATGAGTACACAGTTCGTCCTCGGCAGTTTTATTACTGTATACAATTTATGTCAAATAGCGACATTGTGTGTTATTGTTTGAGCGCCTTGAAATTCAAAATACTGGCACATCTAAATATTGCGTGGAATCTATATACATGTAATATGAAAATACATAAAGTTCTGAAATATCACCCGAACACTTTTCGTTTTCACCTATTCACACATTTAGACATATAAACCAAACACGTGTTTTTTATCAGTTCACCAATCATTATAGGGGCCGTCGTGGTCGTGATCGGATGGTATTTGGATTTTAAACTACCTATGCAATCAGTGACTATCACCATTATGTGATAAAGTTTGCCAGTGACTTGCGGCAGGTCGGTGGTCTTCTCCGGTTTCCTCCACCAATGAAACTGACCGCCACGATATAACTGAAATATTGTTGAGAGTAGCGTTAAACGCAATCAAACAAACCAACCACTATATAATCTTCATGTCTGGTTTTATGTTTTGATTTCTTTCGCATTTGACATTGATTTACTGTTTTGTAATTGTTTTACAGGTTATGCTCTCCCTGGGATGAAGTAGTTTTTGAAAGTCAGTAAGTAATGATAAGTAAACACAGTATACATGCTATACACTGCACAATATAGCTGAAATACTGCTAAGCTTGGCGTTAAGCACCAAACAATCAATGCTTATCTACGGTAGACTGTTTTATATTCGATAACTCTCCAATACTCCCTACATGTGGGTCAACTGACATATATATCATCGTAGTCTTGTTATCATTCATGAGTCGCTTTAAAGCATTTTTATTAGTTCCGATGTAATGTTTTACAGCCAATCAAATCACAGTTATTACAAAATTAGGATTGCATTGCAAATCTAAATGGTAAGTGGACATGCGTGGGTGTGGCAAGTGTTACTGGGTTATCGACGATAAATGTTATATCAGCTTCTAATATCATATAATTTGTTCAATCTGTCTATTAGGAACATCTGAGTGACGTTATTTTATTATGGAGAACACTAAATACAGATCAGCTACGGATCAAACCTGAAAAGACTGTTTTCATATGATTTGACCCGCCACGAATGAAGAATGGAAATGTATTGAAAATAGTTGAAGGTTATTTTGGAAATAAAAGAACATTATTTAAAATATTTTAAAGTTGAATACATTTGTTTTTTTTGTTCTTCTTTGTGAATAACGTTTTCGTTTGCTTAAATTTGATGTTAATTTAAATTAAACGTGTAATGTGTGATTTTAGTGGAGTAAGTTACTAAACAAAACGTATCATATTTAAAGCCGATATTTCGTACACATTTCTAACAGTGGTCGTAACACGCATTTTATCCTACATTTTCACAGGAATGTTAGCGTTATTCATATAAATTTCATGTGATTGCTGAAGGGATCACGCATACGGATGATGAGATGACGCGTAAGAATCGAACTGTGTGTACAAACCTCTAATGGCTCTATGTTGTGCGATAATTTGAAAAATGATATAACTAAACTGAAAAATAAAAGTTGATTTCATTTATACTGAACCGCAACAGAAACGTACTTTTTCCAATGTTCCAATTATTTCAAAAATATATTTGGATAAGAGTTCTTACATTATAGTTGAATGTATTAGCAATGACTTGGGAACGTTGCCAAGAAACCAGACGTCCAATTGTCTGTTCACGTTGTTCAGGGAATAGTGGAGTCAGCCTTCTTGTATCCAACAGGACATTATACTTTTATTTAATCACAATCTGGTCAATCAGGGCATAACATCTGAACCATAAAGATATTACAACTGAGTCAT
>MJUT01004248.1:147433-161922 GCA_002080005.1 Gigantidas platifrons | reverse complement strand
CTTATTTGATCAAGAATAAAAGATACTATTTCGTAGAAATTTTATCCTATGAGATAATATTTCGTGGACATTTTTTTTATCTTTATGGATAAATATTTTGAACTTTTTTTTATCCACAATGGCGGATATTTTTTTTTAATATGGGATAAAAATATCACCTACATTTGATCCATAATTTCACAAAATTTAATCCTATGGGATAATTTTAGGGTTAAATTTTATCCCATGGGATAATATTTTTGGAGGATATAATTAATGTTTACAATGGCACTATATTATTTTTCTTGCTTTCTTATTTAAGATAAACAAATCTTCATTGATTATATCTTTGCGTAAAATTTCTGATACAGTTTTAATAAAGTTAACACAAACATCCCTGCCTAAATACTGCTGCCCATACAAAGACTATTTTTAATTTGAATTTCAGACAAGAGAGTGTGCAGTGAGAGAATAGCTGGCTGTTTTCAGATACAGAATAAGCGTGTTATAATGCTTCTCATGTCGGTCAAGTTCATTTTTATTTGCTTTAGCAATGGCTTTGTCCATCAAACCAGTCATGTGACTAGTTTTAGTGGTGTCCTTCATGAGGTCATTATTTGAGTTTTTGTTGATCAAGTAAACATGTCACTTTTGAAGATTTAAAAAAAAGAAGGACGGCTCTTTGTTACCAAATCCAAATGGACCTTTGTCTGAACATCTAAGTCCACGTGGAATTGAAGAATGTAACTCCAGAATTTCCGTATTTGTTCATGGATATAAAGCCCTGTTTGGATACGACAAGCAAGGAAACATAATATTCAAAACTCCAATAAAAACCTGTTATATGGTCTCAGTTGTTGTTAAGTAAATTCAGTACAATTAACATTGCAATATATTCAACTTAGGATTTGTACAATATACAATTACTGCCCTCTGTGTAGGGCAACATCCTGATTTGTTAACCTGAGGGGAAAACGACTCCTCGAGGGTTGAAAAATCTGGATGTTTCCCTACACAGAGGGCCGTAATTGTTTTATTATATTTTGCCAATGTTTTATAGGTTATCTCCCTTGTGGGGTAAAATTTTGTTGTTCGGCGGGGAACAATAGGGTTGTTTCCTGGCAGCACAAATTTTGGCAAAACATCTCAATTATTTTATTTTCACATGACTAATTTAATCCATTCAAAATATATCATATAGATTAAAATATAATAATATGCAATTATTACCTTCATATAAGGTGAACATGAAATTTGTCAACCCGAGGGTGGTTGATTTTCCGAGGGACAACTTGATGTTCGCCTCATATTATATATATATACTACTCTAAGATGCTTATAACTTGAATGTTTTGTTTTTCAGAAGACAATACTAATTATTAACTTATAGTATATATTTTTATATGCTATATTTTTAACCGATTACAAGAAAATTTTAAAAATAGCCGGCAGAATGAAACAGTTAACTGTTCCCCTACTTCCAGATCCGAACTGTTCCATGCCCGAGAACGATGCGCAGTGCGACATTCTTGTCAAATGCTGTATTTCTTTCAAAACAATGTTGTGCCCCAATTTTTTAATGGTATGGTAACAATATGCTGACATTATCATCTTCAGTGGATTTGTGGTTATGTGCATGTATATAAGATAATAAAACAGTTATGTCATGCCTGTTCAGGGAACAGTCAAAACTATAGTCCCTCGGTGCTGGAGATGACTTGGGAACTGTTACCTTCGGCCTTCGGCCTCAGGCAATAGTTCCCAAGTCATCTCCAGCACCTCGGGTCAATAGTTTTTACTGTTCCCTGAACAGGTATGAAATAACTGTATACTGATTTCCGGTATAGAATAGAATAAAATTATGGAACCGGACTGACAAAAACAACAAGAAGACCAGATATTAAATACACTTCCGGGTGTCAGAGGTTGTAGACCGAACAACAATTATCTCCTTCTACATTATATATTTTTTGGGTTGTTCATCAGGTTGTTTCCCTCGTCAGGAAATTTCTGTGAAACATCCAAATTGTCTTATTATTTTTATATAGTAAAAACGATACAAGGTATGATAATTCTGGTTATTTTTAGCTGCTTTTTGAACACCACTGACACGATCGTTTCTAATACAAAACATATAGAAATGACAGTCAATATTTATATAGATATGACAGTCAATATTTATATAGATATGACAGTCAATATTTATATAGATATGACAGTCAATATTTATATGGATATGACAGTCAATATTTATATAGATATGACAGTCAATATTTACAATATAATATTATTTGAGGAATTGTCTTTCCAGAATACTTTTATTCAGGAAGTATTATTAGTAATTAGTTGTTTCTTGTCACAGGACACGCTAGCTATTAGCTAAGAACATCTACTTGTCTGACAGGCTCTATATACGATTCGGGTGAGTCGGCATGGTAATTCCACATTCCTGTTTATACAGGACCAATTTCTTGGTTTGTATATTTATCAAATAGTTAATTATATTTGCCTATTGTTGATTCAGGCTAACTTAGCCGGGCGTGGCTATCGGTAGTAGTTCAATTGGAACCTTCATTTTTAATTTAGGGTGGACAGGTAAAATAGTTTACATCTGAATTCACTGATCCATTTAATTAGAGTCAATAGACAATTATTATACCTTTTATATTCTATACTATGCAAACAACAATACTATGAATAGCCGATTGTTGTTATTTGTACGAGAACATGGTGTTACATATAAATAGTAGATTCGTCCATGGTCAGAGTTTGAAGTTCAAACAGGCCGGCCAGGTTACTTTGTAACATCAATACCTGCATATCCAAAGATTCTAATATATGTTTTCCATTTTTCTTTGTCCGGTGGTTCTCCTCTTTTCACTCTTAATGAATAGGATGTATTTGGTCAGTAGCAGAATAATCCCTATAAGAATGAGGCATAAACATAAATCAAAACAAAAACAAAAAATAACAAGAATTAGCTGACTGAGTTGGTTCTCAATGTCTTCTACTAACATACCAATGCTAAACATACCCTACTTAAATGCAACAAACTGTCAATTACAAAAAGTAACCGTCTTATAAAATTAGTTTTGTATCTAGGTAGTCTTCAAATGTAAGACATGCACATGCATCATTCAGACAAATAAAAAATACTTCAATAGATTAATCTCTTTCCTGTAACTGTCATTATATACCTCTTTTCCCTAAAAATATATCGTCATCTTTTATCTTTCGAAGTATTGCAAAAACATAATAACCAGGTATAATTTAAGATCAGTAACACACAAAGCAGTTTTATAGATGAATATATTTTACCTCCTCATCTCGGTCGATCAAAGACCGCAATACTACATTTGTACTGCTACAGATTCCTCATTCATGAATTGTACTGCTACAGATTCCTCATTCATGAATTGTACTGCTACAGATTCATCATTCATGAGCTCTACCACTACCTATGTTAAATTTGACTGCCATCTACTAGAAATATTAATGTTAATATTGTGAGTCAATTTACACGTGGATATCTACGTGAAAGGTCCACTCGACTATTATATGTAATGTAAATATTGATGGTCAATTTACCTGTATCGTCATTGTTATGTATATTGAATGTCTAATTGATTATTGTATGTATATTTATGTGTAAATTAACCTGTCTGCCATCAGTTATATGTATATGTTTCATGTTTACGTCCTCTTGTACACTTTAGTGTCTGATGCATAATAAAGAATTTGAATTTGAAGAATAACATGGTGTTAGAAACGGCATACAATGTTTCTGAAACATACCTCATTTAAAATACATTTGATAAAACATGTAAAAGTGCATACAATTACACTGAGCAGTATTTAAAAATGTAAGGAACATTTTACAGGACTTTCTAAAGTACTCTGTGTGTATTGTCTGTGAAATGTACAATCCTCAAATAAGGTAATCGTCACATCATCACCAGGTACCGGTCATTGAAGGACTTTTGCAAAATTTGCAAGATCAAAATAAAATCAGATGAAAACAAAAGTTACCCAAAGTACAGGATTACTATCTAAAAAAAACTTTATAATATAGTCATCACTGACGTCATCACTGACTAAATTTATGAATTATTACAACATTGTACTTTATTCATTGTAATTATCTAGAATTAATGCATTTACAACTGATGTAATATGGCGGGAAAGATTGTATCTCGACCGCTCTCAATGAGAATAGCTCGTTTTGTGATACTCTTGTGTGGCAAAACTCTCATATGTGCATGTCTGTTTGTGAACCACAAGAAGACGGGAGTCACATGGAGTGTTGAATATTACCTCTCTTCTCTCGAACACTCTACAGAGAAACAGTTGTTTTCCAAACTCATCCATCTCATGACTAATCTGAATAACTTCGCAACATTTCTAGTCATCTAAAACATGCACATTGCTTGTTTTTTTCGTACGAAAAGACATCAACTTCTGTATAGATAGTTCACCAGCATTAATTTCAAATGTGTTTTCAATTTCACCTAATAGTTTAGTTATTTGAACAATGGGACTTCTTCCAGATCAAACCATTTGTTTAATACTTGTAAATAGTTTTCGAATGGAAATGCCCCGCATATGTATCCAAACATCCGAAATGCCTCAGTTGTTCTGCTAAATGTAGTAACGAATGAACGTTATATACAAGGAAGTCAACTCTATATAAATTTCTTCCCTGCCTAACAAAATATTTCAAGAGTTCATGAGCATACACCCGCTGTTGCATTGCCAGCCAGAGACGTACTAAAATAGATGTTGCGAAACTGAACGTCATAAAATGATCAAACAAATCAGAATTCAAAATCCCCTTTAAAGCACTTTTCCTGTGTACAATAGAAATTGTCGAAATGCAGTTGCTTTCTATCTATTTATACTTAGGCAACTTCGTGGTTTACGAGCAAATGCATTTGGTATAATCCGTCTGAAATGTTCTAACCTCTCACTTATTTCTATTATTTGTTGGGCAGACATTTTACTTCTTTTTCCCCCTCATCGATATCAATGATAATCTCCTCATTACACCGAGACACACCTGGTGCATGCAATCAATGGAGAATGGAGAATCATATCAATGGGTAAATTACAAAATGGCGTCAAAGCGTGATGATGTTCCTCGTTGGTCTGATTTCTGGAAGATAGATCTGTTCGTAAAGAAATGTTATCAATATATCTGATATATCATTCTGCTGTGCCATTCTCTTCTTTGATCACATTTGTCGCACCTGTAATAACCTGAATATAAGTTCATAGANNTTGATGAGAGGTTTAGCTGGTGCATCGCATACAATACATCTCAAAATAACGTTGATGGTTTTATTATTATAACAAATCCATTGTTTAAAATTTGATTCAAATCGGTAATCATGTCTTGCAAGTTTGATGGTGTTGAACTTCCATATGTCAGAGCAACAGGAAATATTATTGGGGGTTAATAATCATTATGGCGCATAAGATTGGCCAGAGTGTCGTGGTCGTGCTTTTGAATAACGGAACTCCATCTATATTCAATCTGTCCAAATTTTCTCGCCTTTCAATTGGATACTTCATAAAAAAAAATTCTCCAAGGCCTCAAACAATCCGCCATCGTTATGTGGTAAAGTTTGTCAGTGACTTGCGACTGGTTTATGGATTTCTCACGGTGTACTCCGGTTTTCTCCACCAATAAAACTGACAGCCATGATATAACTGAAATATTGTTGAAAGTGGTGTTAAACATCACAATCCTATATTGTTCTGTGTATTAAAGTCATCAGAACTAAGGTTCCCCTCCCTCATCATTGATACGGTCATGCAGGTGCTTACAACATGTAAGTAAAATACCAACCTTCAGATATAACGGGTCTAACATTTAGTCTTCTTCACACAGAAGTTATCATTTGTGTAATATTAGTTCTATTAAAGACAGCCAATGAACCTCAATCATTATCTAAATATTAGATAGTATGCTATGCCACAGTAAGAGACAATTTAGTCAACATTTAACCAAAATTAAATTGCCCATACCATCAATTGTCATCTGAACGCAATCAACATAATTTTTTTTTAAACAAGGTGTTGATATATTCCGAAAAAAAACTTTTCCAATCAATCATCTATATTTCTCATTAACCATATTTATTATATAGATAGGTGTGAATTATGGAGATTTATCCGTGAAATAAATTCCGATATTTCACATTCACATGTGAAATATCAGTTTTTTCCTGCCAGAACTACTTTTAGACAACTATAAATGTAGTGGTTACGTCCCTTGTTGTGTTACGGTGAATACACACATGATTGTAAACTGAAGCAATTAAACAAATGAAAAAGTTTTAGTACTTTTATAAATTATTTTAATTGAATCATTTTATTGATACATTAAAATCAAACACTTGCTTATTCTAAATCGAATCATTTCACTAGCATAACACAACAGATTTAAATATAAACAAACAACGGCAATGTTAAAAGTGCATTGTAGATTGTCAGTTTCCTAATTCCTTTCACCACCCCTTTTCAATGAAAAATCGTCGGCTTTGAACAATCTTAAAATAAAAAAAAATAAAAAAAATGTCTGATCATTTTGCCGGATATACAGCAGCTGTAGTCTCCAAAATTTTTAGAAGAAAATGATTTTGTCTTGGAAAATGTGGAAATGCCAGATTTTAATATTCTAGATGTCCAAACAAATGTTCCAAATTCCAATGGCAATACAAATGAAAATGTATATCAAACTAAAGCTCAGTCGGGTAGATTTCAGAACGTTTCATTTGAGGACATTGATTCATTCCTTAGTTCGAATTCTGTTACACATGAAATACACACGACTCGGACAATAATAACACATCGTGCCTGGTTCCTCAGATAAATCGGACTGACATTAGTCACAATTGCAATGATTTTTCCACAACAACTTTACAAATCCGCCCATATTCAAATAAAATTCAGAAACTCGTCCTTCATTTAAATTTCCAATTTTTTTCATCGAAGCGACAACACTTGACTTGTTTGAATGTGCGGCCATATTGATTACACACTATCATTGCTCGTAGATTCATACGCGTGGAATGAAATATACAAATTAAATAAAATAATATAAAGAAATTTTGGAAGTCTATATAATAAACAGTATAACTAATCATAGATTTTGAATATCAAAATAAGACCACTCGTGACCGAATACGCATTAAGGATTAAACTCGTGGACGGAACAAGTTCCGCCTACTCGTTTAATCCTTATGCGTACTTCGGTCTGTCGTGGTCTTATTTTGATATTCAAAATCTACGATTAGTTATACTATATATACAACGGTACAAAGAAAACATACATATGCAATAACAAAATGGTTATAAATATATATACAATATACAGAAACATTACATAATATAATTCTTAATGTTGCTGATTTATCACTAAAGATAAAATTAGACAAGAAGAAAAATGTACAAAATAAAAAATGGTTTGAGACAGACTTAAAACTTAAAAGAAAGGCACTTTTGAATAAGGCCGCATTAATGTCAAAATACCCATTAGACCCTATTATAAGAGGTTCATTTTATAAGATTAATAAAGAATATGCAAAGTTACGAAAATTTAAAAAGAAACAATTTAAACAAAATATCTTGGACAAACTAATACATTTACAGTCCACAAATCCAAAAGAATACTGGAAACTTGTTAATACACTCAAATAAAATAAAAAGGATAATCCAGAGAAATGCATTGACGATAAAACTTGGCATGACTATTTTACACATCTGTCTTCCGTCCCAGACTCGCTCAAAGGCAGAATTCAGGAAATTTAAGAAAAATTAAAAAACCTGGAAAAACAAACAGGAAATAAATCATTTTCAAATTTAGATTTTAAAATAAAAATGAGTGAACTGCATAAAGCCTATAGAAAACTAAAATCTGGTAAAAGTGCAGGTCTAGACTCCATATCCAATGACATGCTTAAAACAGCCCAGGTTTTCATCAACCCATCCAAAGAAATGGTCGGAGGGTTATACTGTCCCAATTTTTAAATCCGACAATCCTAAAATGCCACAGAACTACAGGGGAATAACAATTACCAATAGTATTGGGAAACTATTTAATACTATACTTAATGACAGACTAGATAAGTTTCTAGTAGAAAATAATATAATTCATGAAAGCCAGATAGGGTTCTCTCAAAAATTGAGGACGTCAGACCATCTTTTTGTTTTTAAATGTTTATTGAATAAATACTTAAATTCTGGAAACAAACGTTTATATGTATGCTTCGTAGATTTTCAAAAAGCTTTTGACACCATTATTCATGCTGGTATTAAAATTAAGCTACTAAGCTATAACATCAACAATATATTCTATAAAGTTCTAAGTAATATGTATAGTTATAACAAAATTTGTTTCAAAGTTGATGATAATTTAACAGAATCCTTTTCTGCACATATAGGCGTACGACAAAGGGATGTATTAAGTCCAAATATCTTTAAAATATTTATCAATGATTTCTCACACATAATGGAGGAGAATAGTACATTAAAATATGTATCTTTGGGTGAAAAAAAAATAACATCACTGCTATATGCAGATGATCTCGTTCTATTTGCCGAAAAAGCTACACATTTACAAAATAAACTTAATTTGTTAGAGGATTACTGTAAAAAATGGTGTCTGAATGTAAACATAAACAAAACAAAAATAATTATTTTTAATAAGAATGGTAAACTTTTAAATGAAAACTTTCACTTGGGTAGCTGTAACCTTGAATGTGTAAAAAATTATAAATATCTTGGAATAATTATATCGACTTCTGGAAAATTACTGAGGCAAAAACGCAACTACATAATAAAGCTCTAAAGGCAACCTTTAAACTATATAAAGATTTAAAAACAACAGAACCATCTGTTAGTACCTTATTGCATTTATTTGACCATATGATTAAGCCAATAGTTTTATATGGGTGTGAGATCTGGGGAACGTTCACAAATGCCACATTACAAAAAACTACAGATATATATGATTTATTTAAAGAATGGGAGTTTGAAGAACTCAATACTAAATTTTGCAAATATATTCTAGGTGTTAATAGAAGAAGTACCAATATTGCAATTCTATCAGAACTGGGAAAATATCCGCTACATATATCCTTATTAGTATCTATTTTTAAACGATCGAGCGTAAGTGAGATATCGTTTAATGCTAGCGCTCGTCCAAACCGGAAGACACTGCTTTACACAACATGTGTCGCAACCTTCCGCCCGGACAAAAATATAGTCCATATATAGAGTCAATTGTAAGAGGACGAGTAACTTAAATATCAGAAAGAGCATGCATGCAACATTTATATATTATAAATCCCCCTTAAAATCGGGTACATATATGCACGTTTGCTCATCTATCAGTATTTCTTTGTTGCAACGCGGATTTTGCGGATGGATATTTCAATATCTAGAAATACTTTGATTTTCGAAAATTGACATTTGAACAACAAAAAATGCGTGTGGATATTTCAGCAAGTGTACAAAAATTGTACCTTTCTACTTTTGTACTGTTCAGAAATGTGTGTTTTCTGTTTTTAAATTTAGAATAAATTTTAAAACATAGTCTATTTATATCCTACGCTGCTGGGGTTACAATTCAACTGGTTTGTCAGTGTCGTTAGTTCTCGACCATCGTAGTTTTGTTCTTGGGAACCAGTGCTTTAGACAACACGTGTTCTAATGTTTGACGTACTATCTAATGAAAAGTCTAGAAAATCCCGAAGAGGTTTAGACCTGTTAACCTTGACTTACTGCTGACGTATTTATGTCAACAATACATGCTTTTTAAAGTATGTTCCACCTAAAAATAAACATGAAATGAAAGTATTGAACCGGCAAACAAACTTGGACACAAATAATGAAAAAAGACCTGTATAATACTCCAGTAGGCGTCCGTAAATGGATGATGGAATTCCGGGAATTGAATGTTGTTGTTGGCTTCGAAACAAAAAAGATGAAAATGGAAAGGACACGGGTGTTGTCTTCGTAAGTTCGGAAGGCTATATATAAATATATATATATATATATCATTGGATAAAAGTTCATTGTCAAATCTATTAATAAGTGTTGTAAATTTTTTCAAGAGTCACATTCCCCTTCCGCGAAAAAGACCCCATGTAGAAAAATATTTCCCTTTTCCAAGGTATAACATCAAGGGAGTGGCTATTTTGCCGGATCCGGTAAAATAGCATGGGGGGCTATTTTGCCGCTCTATTATTAATGATTAGCAAGTTGTACTGCTGAAATATCTTTCTGAAATTTCTCAAAATTATTTTATTCAAAACTTAGTTATAACATATAATAAAATAAATACTTTTGTAAAGTATTATTATATAAAAACCATTAAGTAAATTGAATTAATAAATACCAATTTCTTATAAATTGAAATCACTATTTATGTGTTATATTTTAACTGTCTGATATCATTGATCTTTTGATAATCTTGTCCTTAAGGCATTTAAGTGAAAATTACATGGTGAATACTTTTTGACTTTTTATACACAAATTTCTTTAGCCATATGCACTGTGAGGAAGATGCAGATAAAGTAGACAAAAGCATAATGTGCAGTTCTTGCCTAGAATGGCAACATTTTTCATGTGCTAGAATAAAAACTCGATCCCAAGGCAAAATACTGGTTCTGTGTAATTTGTAAATAAATAGTTGGTTAGAAATGTAACTTTTAAATGACTTCGATAAAGCTTTTAAACTTTTAAAATATTAGACTATAATTACTTTTTTAAGATTGTCTTTTTAAAAATTCTCGTATTTTAACTTTTTAATGAATTACCATTTTATAATAACTTATTAAATAATTTTACCATATAAAAGAACTCTTTTATGCATTTCCTTTAATATCTTAATTTACCATTATAGATCTTTTCAAAATGTCTATCCAATTTTTAATTGAAACCACTTGCAGACTGTATAAAAGCATGTCTAGTTTTGTTACTTAGTAATATTAAAATAGTATACTTTCTTGTATAATACACTATATATTTCACTTTGACTGTCACATTGATTTGCTTGCTCCTTCAAAACAGATGTAGTGTCGTAAACAGTTGATGGGAAATAAAATAATAATGTAATAGAATGTAAAACTGGGTTGTTGCATGTTATAGTAGTAGCTCCTACACCAACTGTTAATTCCATTTTTGGCACTATTCAATAATTATATTAGTAGTCCCCCCCTCCCCCCCAATGCTTCTTAAATATCAGATAACACTGAAATATGCTTGTAACTTTTAAAACTACAAGCAATGGTTTGCTTAGGGTTAAAAAAGTTAATCCCATTAGATTCTTTGGTAAAGGAACATCTACATTACATTGTATGTTTTATTTTGTGGGAATGAGTTTTGTAAAGGAGTTGTAAACGATAATTCAGACGAGGTAGGTTTCCTGTTATTAGCAGACTTACCAAGGATCTTTCACTCTTGGCCATGCTGACAAAATTTTCATTATTATATATATGCAAATGTATATACAAGAAAATGTAACATATTCTAGAACATTGGATAAAAAGCTGTTTTATGTGAATAACATATTGATGTCTCTGGAGTTTGCTCTCAATTTACTATTTCAAAGTTTGACATCTTTTTCTAGAAGTATACTGATATTTTGTGATTGTGCATAGCATACAAAAAATCTACATGCAAGCAGTTCGATCGTTTAACATCACCTTTGGTGCTTTCATTTCATTTTGGCATAGACTTCAAAATAAAGAAGATAAATCCCTCCTCTCAAATGCCCTAAAAGAAAGTATTTATTTAAATAATAGTGGGATAAATAGTTGGTTTTCCTCTATAACTTTTCTAAGCCAGAAACTTGGTATTCATATAACCAAGAGTAAATTAGTAGGAAAATTAAATTTCAAGACACAAATAAAAAAGTTTGCAAAAGAAGATTTTCTAAAAACTTGGAATAAAATAAAACAGTCTTCAAAAGACTCTGGTAAATTAACAACCTATTTTGATGTTAAAGACCATTTAAGAATTGAAAAATATTTATCATCCAATAAATTTCGATACAGACAGATAATCACTAAATTTAGAATAAGTGCACACAGTTTACGTATAAAAACTGGCAGATATGAAAGAAAACCAAATAAAGAAAATAAATTAATAAAAATTGTTAGAGAAGAAAGAACATGTCTTTACTGTAACAATAATGATGTAGAAGATGAAATGCACTTCCTCTTAAAATGTCCATTGTATAGCGTTGAAAGAAAGATATTTATGGATTTTATTTATAATGATAATAATCAAGTCGCCTCTCTTCAAACTAAAGACTGGTTACTGAATAATGAAAATATAAATATTATAAATAAATTATCGGAATTTATTCTAAAAAACTTTGAAAAAAGATCCTCCCTTAACCAGAACACATAATAAGTACTATTATTAAATTCATTTGTGTGCAAGCTCATATTTATATGTATTATACCCTCAATACTTATACAATTAATATCTTAGCAACACAACCGATACCTATACTTAGTCCTCCTCTCAAGGCCAGCTAGATTATTGCATAAAATTATCTGTTCATTATTCATGTTATTATATATTAATTACTCATGCATGTTGTATTATGTAAATTATGTTGGTTTTGTGTTTGTGTGGTATTCTTTCTTTTTTGGATTTCTATCTTTGAATGTTTTCTTTATATGCCCCTTGTGGGCCCAAAATTGGTTTAATAAAATTATCTTATCTTATCTTATACAACAGAGACAGGGGTGTGAGACAGCCTTAGAGAACAAAAGATTTAATTTGAAAGATAGAAGTGACTTGTGTACATAACGTTAATATGATATAACATATAGATATACCTCAGATTTTAATTAGTGTAACAGCTGTTTCAATCAAACAAACAAAAACAAAAAAAAAATAAACAACAAACAAAAACAGAAGGAAAAAAACACCAACACAAATAAATACGCTGATATTGTTAAGAATTTTAATAAAACATAATATACCACTTTAAGTGTGTTAAATCTAATTAAACTAACAATTGTCATGTCCATGCTAATTATATACATGTAAGAAGGTTACGGATTAACACTACCCGACCATTTCTATATTTAACTTGTTTAATTTTCCGGGTCATTGCGTAGTTAATAAAAAATGTTTTTATTTAAACTTATTGAATTTTACCGTCACTGGAAAAAACACAACACAACAGCCTTTATTTTCAAAATAGTTTAATTTGAGGTGGTGACAGTACATGTTAGATTTCAAAAACACAGGTAAGTTTTATAATTAATTTTATTTTATTTTACTTTTTAATCTCCTATATTATAAGTAAATAATTAAATAAGTAAACGATTATTTTAAATCCGCATATAGTATAGGCAATAATTTAATTTAAATTATCTTAGTGAGAGTTTTTTTTTAATGAATAATAAAACAAATGAGAACAACCCAATGGGGTGAGGGTGTTACGATATACAAAATTGGGTTGGTGGTGCCCTTGGAGTATATATAATAATTTAAATTAAATGAAATATTGAGATTTTTTTAACGATTGAAAAACACAGATCAACCCCAAAAAAAATGGGAAAAGGGAGGGGGGGGTAAAGGTAAAATTGGGTTTGATTGTGCCGCTGGAGTTTGAACCCCTGACTCGTATTTTCACTCGGCATCACAGATAACGATACCCTTTTATATTATATTCGGAGTATTAAAATTACACAAGTTCCTGTATTATTCCGGTATGGGTGACCCATTCATATATTAGCCTAAATCTACAATAAGCACACAGATCAATTTTGCAACATATCCTGTTAAATTATAAGATTATATTATTAGTTAAATTATTTGAAAAGAGATACACTTTATTAAATGGAGGGGTTGCTTCCCTCTCTTCATAATGATATATTATGCAAATTATTGATTGTATGTTTTTGTTTATTTTTGTCTCTTTGTACTTTAATACTTTAACTGTACTTGAACTGATGTACTTGTGTCTTTTGTTGTTTCTTTATATTATATCTGTAACCAATCAACCCAATCATATATGTTTATTCACTGTTTGATTATTCTGCTCAGCATTGGGCACTGTGATTAGTTAATAAAAAAATATCTGTAAAAATAAATATCTGTACAATAATTTGTCTTGGCAATAAAGAGGCTGCATGAAATTGAAGAAATATGACTTGTCGATAGCTTCAAAATGCTCACCCATGGATACATTGAAATGTTTACGACCCAATCTTATATTTTGGAATCTGAAAAAGTCGACCCAATACAGCGGTACGTCTATATATACCTTTATATAAAACGTGACTCCAACCCTCCCCCTTTTACAAGTAGCACCACATTATAAAGACAGAAAAACTAAAAGAAAGCATACCAACAAAGGATGACTGTATTGAGATATGATTAAGGCATCCATGAGGAAAGCGCCACCCTTGCCCTCTGATCAAGATTCCAATACAGGACCCCCCCCCCATCATGCGTACTAAATTAAATATCTACGATGG
>MJUT01004248.1:114230-134709 GCA_002080005.1 Gigantidas platifrons | reverse complement strand
GTATTAGGCCCACCTATTTGTTTTAAAAGCTATACTCATTTGTATTAGGCCCACCTATTTGTTTTAAAAGTTATACTCATTTGTATTAGGCCCACATATTTGCTTTAAAAGTTATATTCATTTGTATTTGGCCCACCTATTTGTTTTAAAGTTAAAGATTGTGTTTAGATATTTCCTTATTTGAATTCAAGGATTCAGCAAAGATGGATTTTAATACATCAATAATATCATGAAATAGATAAAACAGATGACCGTTCCTCTTACCTTTGAGAGGGCGGACAGCAAAAAGAGAGGTGGGAGAAAAGGGGGCGGCGGGAGGTGGGAGAAGGAGGTGAGGGAGGTGGGAGGAATGGGACGGGATGTGGGAGACAGAGGGCCGGGAAGTGGGAGAGGAGAAATTTGTAAAATGGGAGAAAACTGCCCCCCTCCCCCCCCCCTGTGAATAAATAACTTAAGAGATTTAATTTTCCTTGTCAGGAGAAAGGGGAAAGGGACAAATGATGAAAATGATCATTTAAGAAACAAGAATTTAAGAAAGTCGATCATAGATAATAAAAATACAGAAAAACATGATATATTTAACGTACTATTATTGTCTTGTGTCCAGAATTGGGCGTAACATTTGCTCATTTTGATGCTGATTTGCTGTGATTGCATCAAGATTTCCAAAATTCTTTTCTCCTTAATCATAATTACAGAGTAGTTGTCAATATTCATATACATGTACATCAAATGAAATGCACATGCATTTTGCTCATAAACATTAGCTTGACAGATGTTTTTACACCAGTTACGTAATTTCTGTTTACTAGTGTTTATTTTTGCATATTATATACATGTGCACTTGTACTTTATGACTAATTTATTCATGATATGTCTGAAATAACACACCTCATTCAAAGACACCATAGATTGGACTATTGCATAATTTATATTAAAAAAAAGAGTTCAACCAATAGGGCTAATGATAATTTATACTACTGGTATTCATATTTCATTGAGGGTCTGTAATGTGTCTGTTAAAGGGAAAAATGCAAATACATCTGTCTCTTGTCTTTTCTGGTACAGATCTTGATTGAAGAATAATGTTTTAATCTAACACCTTATCTGTCCTGTTTTATTTATTTACATCCTTTAAATCAGTCTCAGGGGCCGTCATGATCGTATGGTAGTTGGATTTAACGCTACCTATGTAATCAGTGCCTATCACCACTGAAGATGTGAGTTCGAATCCCGATTGGAAGAGGTTTAGTCGATATAACATTATATGATTAAAGTTTGTCAGTGACTTGCGATAGGTCGGTGGTTTTCTCCAGGAGAAAGGAGGTGGGAGAAAGGGGGTTAGGAGGTGGGAGAGAAGGGGGCGGGAGGTGGGAGAGAGTACCCCCCTGTCCACCCTCTCAACTTTAGAATGATTGTATTGTAAATATCTATACAATTGGATTGGGAATAAGTTTTTACAACTTACTAGTCCCTCTCCATAGAAATACATTATAAACTTAAATAAGGAGTAATGATCATCGTGCCTAACCCACATCGAGATTAGATGACCGTGGGTTCGATATACCGTTCCATCAATGGTGGGGATTAACGAAGCATTAATACATTATGGTATATAACTTCTTCGCTAAGCATACAGTATAAAAACAAAGAATTTTGAGAATGTTAGAATAATGTGCTTGAGTTTTAAATGAAACGTCAATATGCGCACTATTGTTTCATTGACCTAATAAATTACAACTGGAGGTGTTGTTCTGGTACAAGACAGACATTGTCCTCTCATCAAAGCGTTACTCGCGATGAAATAGCTGACATTATCTCTCACATGGTGTTAATAGCAAGTACTCACTTTATGAGTTGGTTACCTTGAAGCGATGCCATTTCGCTTGGAACATTGTATTTGGCCAACCAGGATTCATATTACCCGACTTTACAAGTTTTGAGGTGGGTAGGGAGAAAGTTAATTATTTTTCGTACTTTAAAAAAATGCATTGCCGAAAATAGTAAAAAGAAAATATCTTGTGGAGTACCCAATAAATATAGTGAGTAAAATCACTTCCGAAATAGGAGTCCCCTGGTTGTGTTGGACGAATCAGATATACCACTCGCCCTTCGGACTGGACATAAATGAGTGGCTCATCTAATGAGTATGTTACGCTCCTTAGACGTTAATAAAACACCTTGCAGTAACTCCTATGGATAAGTCACAGGTTGACATATGTAGAAGTTGCGGGAGGTATTGTTTGAA
Organism: Gigantidas platifrons; assembly: GCA_002080005.1. Lineage (NCBI taxonomy): Eukaryota > Metazoa > Mollusca > Bivalvia > Mytilida > Modiolidae > Gigantidas > Gigantidas platifrons. The sequence goes on along the minus strand of MJUT01004248.1, from coordinate 132,461 downwards.
ACTTGTTTTCGTCATGAATGTAACTGAAATACTATTCATGTGACTTTAATTAACAATCGATCTAAACTTGCATTCGAATCTCGATTTATTGGCAGGTCGGTGGTTTTCTCCCGGTACTCCTGTTTCCTCCTCCAATAAAACTGACCGCTAAGATATAACTGAAATAGTGTTGAAAGTGGCATTAAACATCATAACCCTTAAACCGTAATTGGCGAAATAATTTTCTTTTGTCTATGTGCTACACATTTTTACTTGCCCATACCACTACCATCTTTTTTCACCTAGATAATTTGTTATTTGTAAACTCGTCTTCCGTATAAATATATATAACTGAATAATGATCAATTATCAAGTGATAATTAAAGTACACTTGACTCAGACCAGTTCGAAATCAGAATTGGTATATAGAAAATATTAGAATATTGATTAACTCACTGATGTCTAACGTCAAATAAGCAGTATTTCAACTACACTCGCACACGGATGAGTTGCTTCCCCAGTAAACTCGAAGAAACGATTTTGTCTATTCGTAGTAGTTAATAAACTTTATTCAATGCTCAATTTCACTCCGAATGGTTGAAGGCATATACAAGGAATATACCTTACTTCGACTCTGACAAAAGAATGCTGTTCGGTTGGGTGTGTTTATGTCCACGTGTGAAAGAGAGTGATTGTTATTTAACGCCAAATTAGCATTTTTCAGCTATAGCATGGCGAGTTAAATTCAATGAGATAATGAGGATGATGTCCGCTTTGTACTACACCAAAACACTTTGTTGAATTTGTTATAATTCTAGCTGACTGAAACAACAGTTCACGGGTACACATGTCGCTCCACTCCGGTACTCGGCCACATTATCCTGATTTCGAACCACCCAGTCGTTGCTCTTTCTTCTTAATGTTGCGTACAGATTTAGAGAGTATTGACACGACCGGGGCTCGAACTCGCGATCTACCGCATTCAAGGGGAACACCCTAACAATTACACTACTGATACGGTTTGTGTGCAAGGTGGGGTCTGACAATACTAATAAAATAACAACAAAGGTAACAAGATTTGAGAAATATTGTTATACCTTAGAAATTGTTTTGAGAGAATGATTTTCTGTATTGAATGGTAAGCTCAGAACAGAGAATAGAAATGTAAGAACAATTGGATTAACATCTATTTTGGATGGACAAGTAAAAATGTGTAGCACATATACAAAAGAAAATTATTTCGCCAATTACGGTTTAAGGGTTATGATGTCTAACGCCACTTTCAACACTATTTCAGTTATATCTTAGCGGTCAGTTTTATTGGAGGAGGAAACAGGAGCACCGGGAGAAAACCACCGACCTGCCGATAAATCGAGATTCGAATGCACAACGTCTGTGGTGATAGGCACTGATTGCATATTTAGTTGTAAATCCAACTACCATATGACCACGACCACGACGGCCCCTATTTTGTCAATTGAAACATGATGGACATCTATGTTGAACTACTATGAACTATGCGTTTTCAGAATATAATATATCATGAAACAAATTTACATAATTTTACTGAATAAGTTTTAAATTTAGTGACACGTAAATAATTATTGAAAGGAAACACCATCTACAGCATATCATATGAAGATATTTTGCCAGATTGTGTTGATTGTATTTAAATGCTGTTCAGACCTGACTTTTTATTTTAACATTGTTAGACGACCTTTAATTATTACACTAAATTGTACAACTTGACTTCCTCATCCACATGCATTCTTTACAAACAAATTACACATTGTACAAGTACCTTCAGTAGTGCAGATAGTTAGAAAAAAGAAAAAAAATGAAAAAAAAAATATCACAATGTCGGACCAATTCCTAAATCTAATAGAAAAATCGTAGAAACAGCGATAATTTATGCACCTAACACACGTGTACATAACCACTCACTTTCCGCGATTGATAAAGAGAACACAGACACATCAGTAAAAGGTGACGGGGTTAAACAAGATAACACCCGTTTTAGATGTGATAAACCAAACGTTTGAACGAAATTGCATATAGATTCTCCTTCAGCTGCCCGTGGGTTACGATATTTCTCCACTCAAGAGAGTTAAATTAAAAATTTTAACCACAAGTCGTCAGGCGAGTGGTTAAATTTTTTAATTTAACTCTCGAGAGTGGAGAAATATCGTAACCCACATGGGCAACTGAAGGAGAATTTGTTTCTCCCATTATTTAACACGAAGTTTATTTCAAAATTTGATATTAATGCGTTTGAAAATAATGCGGGGAAAGGCACGAGACATTTTAATCCTCTAGAGGATTACAGATTTTTCCACCACTGGTTCAGCGGGGTTAATACGCCGTAATAATGGGAGAAAGGTATTTCAACATGTCATGTAAGTACATTTTAATCTTATCACAGTGCTACTTTTGAGGAAAAAAATGTCTTAAATGAATGAATTCGAAAGAAAGTGATTGTATAAATTGTTGTATAAAATAATCACACTGTCCTTTTATTGAATTACAATGTCAATAGGCGTTTTGACAAAATATTTCACACGGTTCAATACTACAACGATGATATTATATACATATGTATATATATCAGGGACGGATTCAAGGGGGAGGGGTGCGCATCCGGCACGCGCCCCCCTAAAATGGGAAAATATTTGATTTTTTTTGCGTAAAATCGTGATTTTTCACACGAAATACCCCCAAAATTTTCGTGCCTCCCTCCGCTCGAAGCGATTTTTTTTAAATGCGCCCCCTAACTTGAAAGCCTGGATCCGCCCCTGTACATGTTTAAATAATAAGTTATTGTTCACTACAGTAATTAACGCGTGCTTTGTGAATAAGGTCCCAGAAATATAATGTTTCTTGTATTCTTAAGCGCATAGAAATCAGCCAGTCAGAGTGGCGAGACAGGAGCACAGGTAGTTAACAAGAATCACGAAGATACATTATCTAGAGAAAATATCAGATGGGAGGAGGAAGAAATTGTGTTGTGTGTTCAAGTTCTCACGACCTGTTCAGGAAAACAGTGGTGGTGTCCTAACTGTAAAGTTGGACTATGTATTGAAGGGTGCTTGAGTAGATATAATACCTGTCTTAATTATGAAGACTATAATAGACACATCTTCGTATTGGACGGAAGTAGCGGATTTCAGTGTACATGTATATTCAGTGTGCTGTCTACTGTATAATATCGGACAATCTATTAAAGACTTTTTATTGTTTTCTTTCTACTAAAATCATGATGTACAAATTTACCCCTAATTCTAATCCTTTCTGTAAATTTTAATTAATGTCATTCAAAAGCTTTATTCTATTAAATAATTTGAATGTTAGTATGTAATGCTGTTCATTGCAAAAAAAAGTAAACTCGTTCCGATGTAAATATTGTTTGTTTTTGAATCCACAATTTCTGTTAATTGCCATATAATTTCCCTTGTTTCCCTCCTTAATTGACTTGCCTGTTAATTTAATCAAATGTCAAGTAAGAACAGGAACTGCAAAACCTTTCGGAACACATAAGTTACTTGTGAGTTATCATTGCATTTACATACAATTTGTCAAATGCCTTTAAAACATTGGAAATACAAAAAATGTATGCATGTGCGGGAACGTCATGAAAAGACGCAACGTGAGGTGACGTTTTATCGTTACGTTCTGGAATATATGGCAACGTAACGTTGTATACAATCAGCGTCTTGGCGTTCAAAGGGTTAAGTTTGTCCATCAATTGAAAATCCATAAAAAAGCCCGTGTTTTTACTTTTTGGTTCAATACACGCGAAAATGCATTAATTTTACTCATTTAAGCCATAAACCAATACAATTATGCGTGATCTACTCAAAATGAAAAAAATAATAATATTAGGAATCAATCAGAGGTCACGTGATCACATTGTAGCATCGTCACCACTAAAACCGAGCAGACCGAGGTCACGTGATCACATTAAAGAGAAAGTAGCATCGTGACCACTAAAACCGAGCAGAACAACAGCATAGCGATGTTCAATACAAGTAATGAAGGAACCGGCGGATTGGGGATATCCTATTTTTTCAAAAAAATGCGTGGCAAAGTGTTGAATTTCATTTAATTAAATGTGCGAATAGATTGAAAGACCAAATATGCAAGAAGCCCCCCTTTTTCCGAGTTCTATGGGATTTTTCTTGCTACGTTCAATCCCTGTATTCTTTGCCATATAAAAATATCGTATTTAATGAAAAAGTCTGTTGACAGTTAAAATTTTTCCAAGATCAGTCTTCGGGATGCCATTGTTCTATTGCATTTTTAAAAATGCTAAAAAACGATTATTTTAAAACACTTAAAGGACGTACAAAAATGTAGGGTTTTTGTAATATCGATTGCGGACGTGTAAATATTATACAAATATATCCTGTTAGTGAGGGTTATTTGTGAAAAATACTGGTTGAGAGGAGAGGCAAATATCCCGAGCCGCTTTAGCGGCGAAGGACATTTGACTGTCCTCGAAACCGGCATTTTTCGCAAATAATCCTCACTAACAGGATATATTTGTTTAATTCCGCCGAATATTTAACAGCAAGTAAAACAGTGGCATGCAAGCAGGTTCAGAACTTCAGACTACCTCGATCATTTGATTTTCAAGACTTTTATCAATCTACGAAAATAGGAGAAATCTTTTCAATGAAGTGTATTTCTGAAACAAACTAAAAAATAGAATAAATCACGGTTTTGCTTTAACATACAACATGCAAAAAAATTAATGCAAATGAATTTGAAATAGCTACATTTCAACGATTTTCAAACATAACGGCTGACACTGTCGTCTGTCATTGTCTTTACTTTAGCGTTGGTTGAAAGAAGAAACCCGAGTAATTCGAATGACATCCGTGGCATTATAATCTATTTCAAGAAGGGAATTCGTATCGAGCGGGGTATTTGCCTATAGTACCGTGGTATTTGCTTAGGCAAATTACCCGGTAATGGTGGAAAAACTGAAAAAAACTAAGAATTGGTAAACAAATACCCCTTTCATCAACCAATCAGAAGACAGCGTTCATATATAAGGTGAAACTATCCGGATAAGTTACGTCACAGTAAACGTCATGTAATACAATCGTCGTTTTCATTTTCATTTAATAATCAGTGTAGTAACAATTTTCCTTAAACACATGTTTTATAGATGTGCTTTAAAAGCTTCCTTCTTCACAAATTAATTTGTATTGTTTATCTGCTGAAATATCTAAACAACAACGTTACCGTAGCATTTTACATGTGTAGACCCTCTCCACTGCTTTTTGGATAAAGCAGGGTAGTCATAACAGCATCACGGGCCCCCGGGAAAAGCAGTGCACTGGAGCCCATACCTACACGACCACTCATAGGAATAAAATTGTAATTGTATATAAAATTAAACATATATATATTGTATTGGTATTTCCAACAAAGTCAGTGTTTAAACATTAGAAAAACATACAGTAGACAACATACATAGATAAACATGGGGGCCCCTATGCTCGTGGGTCCCGGGAAACTGCCCAGCTTGCCCATGCGTTAAGACGGAACTGAATACACACCTCTCCTACATTCCCTCCAATGTTAATGTTAAATATTTACAGACCACGCTGGACGCAATGTGATGATAATACCTTACATGACCCTTTGGGTCTGGTCATGGTGAGATAAACGTTGATCCATGTGCGTTTTGTATAAACATGTACAATATATGCACGCGCTACAAAATAGTTCCAAAACTTGATGACGTAAAATAGTTAAAAGCATTTGGTTTTGCAGTTTCTAAGAAAAAGATTAAATATTAATATGAAAAGTTATGAATAACAGACGACGGACACTAAATGATAATCGTTTTGGCCAGTTGAGCTTACAAACATGCTTATTTTCAAATAGGTAAGCATAAAAAAATATTCAAAAACCACAAGAAATAACGTTTGGTAAATAAGTAATGAAGTGAGTGATTGTTGTTTAACGCCAAACGAGCAATATGAAGAACTTGATATTTCCAAGAACTCTGGTAAACCTTACAAAAATACTAATTTTGATAAAGAAGACATTTTGGCAAATCACAAGTCATTCATGTCATCACTCAATATTCCGATAAATGAAGAAAATTGTGAATTATCTACTTTATATTGGATGCCAAAATTTCAGAAGAATCAATATTTAGACAGGTATATTCCCGGTTCTTCTACTTGTTCAACAAATGAACTATCTATAACTATGACTAAAATTTTGCATGCAGTCAAAGGAGGACTACTATCATACTGTGACAAAGTATATTCACGTGGTAACATCAATCAAAAACACCGCATCGGTGGTGTAATGGTTAGCGTGCTCGCCTCGAGTGCTGTAGATCGTGGGTTCGAGCCCCTGTCGAGTCAAACCAAGGACTATAAAATTGGTATTTGTTGCTTCTCCGCTAGGCACGCAGCATTATGGAGAAAGAGCAAAGATTGGTTGGCTCGGAATCAGAATAATGTGTCCGAATGGAGTGACATTTCTACTGTTGTTTCAGTGAGCTAGCACTATAAAAATCCAACTCAGCGTGTTGGTCTAGAACAAAGCGGACCTCATTATCATCTCTTTGATAATTAACTTGTTCTCGCCATAATATAGCTGAAAAATTGCTGAATTGGCATTAAACAACAATCACTCAATCATAAGTGGATACTGAAAGAAGAGGATAAATTTAAGTTCTAAGCTCCCTAGTGACCGACTATGATTATTTAGACGGTCAGTAAATTGTTGAAGGGTGAGAGGCTTAGCGCGAACCCTTCAACTATTTACTGACCGTCTTAATAATCATAGTTGGTCACGGGAGCTTAGAACATTTTTGTACGATGTTGCTGATCTATAACTTTAAACAGTAACTAAGTTTTTTCCACGAACTATGTTTGACGGACTTTCTTGGAAGTTCTAAGGCTAAACATGTAATGGTTACTACACAAAATTAAGCACCGCCCACTGACCTTCTGTAATTTTCCGTCTACATCTACAGCTGCACGTTTATCTATCGTCTCCATCGTTGTGTAACGGACTAACGTAACACAATGAAAAAAAGAGGAGATTTGTTTAAACTACCGATGAGGAAGTCGAACAAAAGAGGACTGACTCAAGATTTGTTAGCCGTACATTCTTTGTGAGCCTGATCAAGTGTCTCAGTTATCGATTACAATATTTCTTTAGTTCAGACAGCGTCAAGGTAAAATTATGCAATAATAGATTACACAATGCTGCAGTCTGCTTCTATCGTTATTTTTAGGAATGATTTTATCCAATCATAGGTCGTCAAATAAATGCAAGATCGTACAAATAGTTTTTCATTGTATTATAGGTTATAAAAAAAAAACAGCTGAGTTGCAATTGTTAAAAAAAGTATGGTTGTGATCCGTCTTCCGTAATTAAAATCGTTTTCTTCAAGATTTCAAGATTTTATTGGATAACGCTCAGACACAATATATGTGTTACATGAGGTCAACATATAAAACAAATTTTACATAAATGACGAAATGAACAGATAACAGATATAACACATGGTAAACACAATACATGATAACTACAATACATGATTATTTTGATTGAAATAAGTGAATAAATAAATAAATAAATAAATAAATAAATAAATACAATTTTATAAGATGCTAACAAGTTTCCTTATAAAACAGGAAAAAAAACGTCAAAATAAACCGAATTGATATCAAATGGTGACTTGTTTCGACCTCATTTAAAATGGTTTATTCCCCGAACGTCTACTCGAATAAAACAACACATAAATAAGAAAGTGGATTAGGGGGCCTTCTAAGGGGTGGGATAATTGCATGTCTACCTGTAATTTACCTGTCCACCCAATTAACTATGTATAGATAGAAAAAAACTTGGCAGAGTTATGATATAATTATTTGAATTAAATAAATAATAAAAAAGTGAAAAGATAAAATTGAAAAACATTAGCTTTATTCTACAAATATTCAATTTTTTATTCTACTTTCATCAATATATTTTTGTTTGCTTGTATGTATTGGGTATTTTTTTTTGATTTTTTTTTTTTGGTATTTTTAACATTAAGCTATTATAATTATGTAAAAGTCTATAGGATAATAACATCTACATAGAAATCAAGCACAGAATCATCCTAGGTGGAGTAACTGGGAAGCTGAGTCTACATAAGTAATCGGGTCGATCACACCAGTCTGATATTTGTCCTTGAGTGTTGTCAGTCGGCGATCAATATTCAAGAACACACCATTGAAATATACCTTGAAATTATTTCATACTTTTAAATCACATTCACGATCTTTTATTACATAACAATTTCACTTAGGTGTACATATTTTCCTGTTCTAGTTAAAGGCCTTTATCAAACATTACACCCCAGGTCTATTGTTAAACCATATGCTTTCTATCTCTGAAACTGCCTTTCTATGAATTACTTTATTGTTATAAGAACAATAGCCTGTGTTCACAGGGTGTGACGACAGGGGTTTCTGGAAACCCTTGTCTTCACACCCTGTGAGCACGGCCTATTGTGCCTACAACAATGAAGTAATTAATTACCACTCAGCTGAAGACAACACGAAAACTGGATATTGAAAAACTGAAAAAGAAAACAAAGATCTTGTTAATGAAGTATAGTCTGAAAAAAATCCAAGCAATCGTTAAAAAAAACTAAATAATAATAAATAATCAGGGAAAAAAACTTGGTCGTGAAAGCAAATGTAAAAAGAAAGAAAATACATTATATGTTGGCACCCTTTCAAAAGTTTATTATTGGTAGATCTAGGTGGGGGGGGGGCTCCCCATTTTTTCGTGAAATTTATTAAAATTATGTGAAAATTGTCGAAAATGAGACTATTATTACCTGTTTTTTTTATTCTGAAACCCCTTTTTAAATTGTCTGGATCCAAGCCTTTAAAAAAAAACAAAACAAAACAAAACAAAATAAAAAAACATTGACCTGTTAAATGCGCACTTAAAACTGAAGTTTATTGGTAGAAAAATACTTTGTCATATTCAACATATATTCTTACTTACTTTATTTAGCAGTTCTGTGTAATATTTGTGACAATATGGTTAATATTCATTTTCTACAAAAAGTTCAGTTTAATATAACGTCTATCATTCCTGAATATCAAATGAATACAGGTACATATCAAATAACATCTCTCATTATTAACCAATCAAACTGTTTAATCCTTAATACAACTCAGTCATTCAATCTTTATAGAAGAGGTACCCAATGGGGAAACCACTACAATGTATCGATTTATGAAATTGAATGTTTCTGTGTTTATTGTTTTTGTTTTTTATGACATTTTGTAATGAATATTTCGTGTATTTAGAATAACATGGGGAGTAAGTTAGTTATACACTTCGGTATACGGTGTTTCTGGATTAGAAACACCTATACCTCAGTGTATAACTATTACGTAACACTAGGTTCTCGTACAAATAACAACAATCGGCTATTCATAGTATTGTTGTTTGCATAGTATAGAATATAAAAGGTATAATAATTGTCAATTGACTCTAATTAAATGGATCAGTGAATTCGGATGTAAACTATTTTACCTGTCCACCCTAAATTAAAAATGAAGGTTCCAATTGAACTACGACCGATAGCCACGCCCGACCAAGTTAGCCTGACTCAACAATATCATGTCTGTCATTAAACAATGTACTGAAAAAGAAACAACTTCACTTTCAATTTTTTTTATCAACAATTAAATTAAATTATCTCCATGATCTCAAAATTATGTTTCAGTGTTTACTGCATCTTAATATGTACATGTAGGTATGGATGAATCCTGATTTCTTGTCTGAACTGAAAACTACAATTATTCATGTGTTTCTGAATCATTAAATAAATATTAAATATTAAATCCAAAATGTCCATACATTGTATTCTTCGTATTTATACATGAAAAATTGCAAGTAAACTATGAGGAATCAAACACATTGTTTTACATCATATGTACATTTTTGTATAGATAATCTTGTATAATGTGTCCTGTTCACTACCACATGTACATGTAATACACACAGACTCTACACAATACAAACAGCTCCAAAATTCTATTTTATCGATTACTTTTGATCATGCAAATGTATGAGTATATATCTGGGTTCTTTTTAAATCAAATATTCCGATCCTGTTCCTTTAAAATTTATGTTGATTCTTCTGTGGTATTTAGATCTTCTTTGAGTTTAAATCAGTCATTGTTTTTTTTTCTTTGTGTTAACTCTAAAAAAAACGCAAATTAGTCAAAAGATTCATTGTACATGTATCAAACTAAATTTAATAGACAATTTCAACACTTCTACCTTAAATAAAAAAAAATATGGGTTTTTACATGCTTTTAATACAAACCCTTTATAGAGTGAAAAAAATAGGCTCCAGGGAGCCTGTTGTCACTCACCAGAGATTAAAATGTTGTCTTTTGAAAGGAAACTGCAAGAACAAACTTGATCTGTGTATTATTCATTTAAAGATACACGTAGTTTAAAAATTCTAAATTGATTCAATAATCAGATGGACTTAATAACATAGAGAAACCAACAAGCATCTCCTGAGAGTCCAGCAAATCATGTGTGTGAAATTTTGTGAAATTAAAGATATAAAATATAACAAAGTACATATACCATGAACTGAAACTGTAATTAAGTTAAATTATTGCCAAAAAATGGGGGGGGGGAGGGGGAGGGGGCAAAAACATAAATATTCTTCGTAACTAATGAACAATTAAGTTGCACGTTCAATGCTGATATTGTCTTAATTTACCTGAAGACATAACTTTGTTAAAATCAAGAAATAGTATTTATCCTGCAGTCATTATCATTCTTGTATGATAATTACAGTAGGTGTATATATATAAATACATTTTTGTAGGGTTAAGGTTAGTGTTATGGTGTTTAATGCCACTTTCAACAATATTTCAGCTAAATATGTGGCGGTCAGTTTTATTTGTAGAGGAAATTGGAGTACCTGGAGAAAACGACAGACCTGTCGCAAATCACTAACAAACTCAATCACATAATGTTGTATCGAGTACACCTCGCCATCTGCGGGATTCCAACTCGCAACTTTGAAGGTGATAGGCACTGATTGACAGTATACTAATACCAGGACTCTACATCGGAACCTGCAACCAGACCGCTGTGGACCAGTGCTGCCCCTAGCTACAATTAGCTTTGACAAACCCCCCCNCCCCATTTTACACACACATCAATGGAAGGCAAACTAATTAATCTGTGCATGTCTTATCGACTTGAAATGAATTTTTTTTTATCTTAAAGTTGGTGGCAAATCATGGTTTTCGTTTATAATTAATTAAATAAATAAAAATGTACATGTATGATGTATGATAGACTGATGATGTAATGTATTACTACCACGTGTTCCCAACCGGGTAACAGGGACTTGCTCCCAGACACTAAATTTGCGCCATTGAAGAATATTTTTCTTACTGTTGACCTGTTACCCACTGAAAAAAATGGGTAACACATGCATTGATACATGAAGTAGAATGGCCGTGATTATGGCGTAAGGGTTATTTCATTTAAAACGTAACGTTGGTACATTTATACATGTAGGATCTTGGTATAAAATAGAAGGTCAATTTCTATTAAAAAAAATACTCATCACATTAATAATGTAAAACTTCTGTGTACTCGAGTCTTGGCGTAACTTTTGTCATGCATGCTTTTGTACAGGTGTTGTCAAATGCAAGAGCGAAATGATCGCGACTTCCGGAAAAGTATCATAAGCCCCGCCTCTTGAAAACATATTGACAGATAACCAAAAATCAAGATACTTGGAAATTGTTACGTTTGTTTCTATAAATTTATAAAATGGCATTATTTCGTATTTACTATTCTATCATAACGAACTATAATTATTTAATATTCAGAACGACAGAGTATAGATTTATCAAAGTCGTACAACAATGCTATTCAAAAAACAGACGTCTGCGTCATGAAAATATTACATTGTCATCAATTGTCATAAATTTATGTTGAAAAAAAAACAGGACAACCTTAACATCACTGCGGAGATAATTAATTATTAATAGATAATCAATAATTATCAATTTAATACCCCCCACCAGGGACCGTCGTGGTCATGATCGTATGGTAGTTAGCTTTATAACTACCTATGCAATCAGTGCCTATCACCACTAACGTTGTGAGTTCGAACCCCGCCCGTGGCGAGGTGTACTCGATTAAGTTTGTCCGTGACTTGCAGTTGGTCGGTGGTTTTCTACCTGTACTCCGGTTTCCTTCATCAATTATCTTGACCACCACGAGTTCGAATCAGCACATGGTGAGGTGTACTCAATACAACATTATGCGATAAAGTTTGTCAGTTACTTGCGGCAGGTTGGTGGTTTTCTCCGGGTACTCCAGATTCTTCCACCAATAAAACTAAAATAGTGTTGAAAGTGGCGTTAAACACCATATCCCTAACTCACTGTGGATTTATTTTTAATTCAATGATGTCCTGAATAGAGATCATTTATAGATAAAACAGATGCGCATGTCCATTAATAAGTCTTCTTTTTTTTGAATATTCCATAATGAAAAGCGAAGATGTAAAAAACATGCTACAACCTTTCAACACAAATTAAAAGTTGATCCGAAAGGACATGAACAGGGGGATTTTTTAAAATTATGTTTTGGTCAATAAGCGACCGATCATTTTACTTTTAGGGAAAATATGACGTACTTGTTTAAACAAACGTGCCCCCTCCTAAGTGGTCGTATGGTAGTTGGATTTACAACTACCAATGCAATCAGTGACTATCTCCAGGAACATTGTGAGTTCGAATCTCGCTCATGACGAGGTGCACTCGATACAACATTATGTAATAAAGTTTTCATTGATTTGCGGCACGTCGGTGGTTTCACCGGGTACTCCGCTCTCCTTCACCAATAAAACTGACCGCCACGATATAACTCAAATATTGTTGAAAGTGACATTAAAAACCATTAACCCCCTACTCCCTCCCCCTCCCACCCCAAAAAACAAAAACAAACACAAGCACAAAAAAAAAAAAAAAAAAAAAAAAAAAAAAACAAGAACAACAAACAAAGCAAATCAAACTTTATTTTTCCCATCAACATTTCTTGTGCCAGATTATTTATTTTCTTGCATCTTTAAGGTCAAGATAAAATTTTACGACAAATATTAAAAGAATCATACTAGAAGCAGTTGTACACATATTGCATATACACTGGTGTAAATTGACGAACGCAGAAGAGATTTCCGAACGATTCCAATATGATTTTCGGTTGTTATCTAATCAGATGATTTACACCAAAAATGTACAACATTTTACTAACGGTGTTCTGTAACTCTGGTACACACGAATTTGGTTTCAATTTTAAAAATAAATCAAATTAAACACGGGATTGGTAGATCTTAAAGTTTGTATACACTTCTTAAGCCTAATCTAATTTCGAATAGATAAAATATTAAAAATGTGTTTACTTAGAATTAAAAATAGTGGAATCCCCCAAAATATGTGATTATTGTGAGATGGAGAGATAAAACTAACTGTTTATAATTTGACTAATGGATTCATGGACGATGGATCACTTATAAATTTCTGACAAACATTTTAAAATATTTGCAGGTGAGTAATGTGATCAAATTGTCAACACGATTATTGGTTTATAAATGTTTTTTAATTAGTAAGAAATGATATGGATGTAAATGAACACGAGAGACTATCCAACGTCACACTTAGACACAAATTAAAGTAAAGGGACAGCTAGTAGTAAGAAATGATATGGGTGTAGATAAACTTGAGAGACTATCCAACTTTACACTTAGATACGAATTAAAGTAAAGAAATAGCTTGTAGTAAGAAATGATATGGGTGTAGATAAACTTGAGAGACTATCAAACTTGACACTTAGGTACGAATTAAAGTAAAGAAACAGCTTATAGTAATATCGTGGCGGTCAGTTTTATTGGTGAAGGAAACCGGAGGACACATCACACAGAAAAACCACAGACCTGTCGCAAGTCGTTGACAAACTTTATCCCTTAATGTTGCATCGAAAGCACCTCTAAAGTTGTGAGTTCGAACCCCGATCATGGCGAGGTGTACTCGATACAATATTATGTGACAAAGTTTATCAGTGACTTGCGACAGGTCGTTGGTTTTCTCCAGTTTCCTCGACCAATAAATTTCACCGCCATGATATAACTGAAATATTGTTGAAAGTGGCCTTAAACACAATAAAATAAACAAAACAAAACCATGTTAAAACTCACAACACAGTATGACATCCATGAATTATTCCTTAAATTTATTCATTATCTTGAGAAAAGGTAATGAGTAGGACATAACTTTAAAATATGTGACTGTAAATCAACTTATGACTTTATAACCAGTTACGTACACTACAACAAAAAGCTTTTAATATGTACAACATGAGATGTAAAAAAACATTGTTTATTTTTCAGGGATTAGCTATGAGTCTCAAATACAGAATATCATACAAACGGAAGGATCCCCCGCTAGAAATATTTAAGGGACAAACGTCGTCGACAGAGTGTTTTCCGTCTGATGGTATTAGCAATGCTGTTTTCGAAGACGAATCTGCAATAACGAACCAAACAAGGGAAAACAGCAATGAGATACGAAAACCGGAAGCAGTAAATGTATCTCTAAATGATAAAGGACAAAACAAGGAACCAGAACAAAATTGCGAATCAGATACAAGGTATGATACATTACAACATTTGTTTAAGACGAGGGGGTAATCAGAATCCATATATCGAAGAAGAACAGACAACACAATGGCCAAAAGAAAAAGTACAAAAGGACAAACAACGATCTACTAAAATACACATAAAACTAAAGATCGATTAACACGAACCCCACCAAAAACCGGGGGTGAACTCAGGTGTTCCGGAAGGGTAAGCAGTTCCTGCTACACTAGTGGCACCCGTCGTATTAAATTATACTACCAGAGATAGGAACTGCATCGGTGTGTAATGGTTAGTGTGCTCGCGTCGTCATCGGTATATCGCAGATTCGAGCACTGGTCAGATCAAACCACAGACTTTAAATTTGGTAGCTAAGCACGCAACATTAAGAAGCGAGACCAAAGATTACTAGGCTCGAAATCAGGATAATGCGTCCGAGTGGAGCGACACGTCAGTTTGTGGACTGTTGTCACACTAAGTTAGCACTATAATAATACAACTAAGTGTGTTGGTCGAGTACAAAGCAGTCATATTAATCATCTCATCAAGGCAGTGTTTTGATTGGTCAGTAGTTGAGCACGAGTATAATAGCCCCTGGCTCTGTGTTAAGTATGAAACCAGTACGTATGTCATTAATGTTTCAAGTCGTAGTTGTTTCGTACTCGTACTCTACAATTGTCCAATCAGAGCACACTATATACTGGAAGCAGTGTTCTGATTGGTCATTAGCTGAGCATGAGCACACAGTTCGTCCTCGACAGTTTTATTACCGTATGCCATTTATGTCAAGTAGCGACATTGTGATGTCGTTTTTATTGTTTTGAGCGCCTCTAAATTCAAAATACTGGCACATTTAAATAGTGTGTGTAATCTATATACATGTAATATGAAAATTCATAAAGTTCTGAAATATCACCCGGACACTTTTCGTTTTCACCTATTCACACATTTAGACATATAAACCAAACATGTGTTTTCAATCAGTTCATCAATCCCTCTAGGGGCCGTCATGGTCGTGATCGTATGGTATTTGGATTTTAAACTACCTATGCAATCAGTGCCTATCACTACTGATGTTGTGAGTTCGAATCTCGATTAGGGCGAGGTGTACTAAATTATGTGATAAAGTTTGTCAGTGACTTGCGGCAGGTCGGTGGTTTTTTCCGGGTACTTCGGTATCCTCCACCAATGAAACTGACCGCCACGATATAACTAAAATATTGTTAAAAGTGGCGTTAAACACCATAAAACCAATCACAATATAATCTTCATGTCTGGTTTTATGTTTTGATTTATTTCGTATTTGACATTGATTTACTGTTTTTTAATTGTTTTACAGGTTATCCTATCCCTGGGATGAAGTAGTTTTTGAAAGTCAGTAAGTAATGATAAGTAAACACAGTATACATGCTATGCACTGCACAATATAGGTGAAATACTGCTAAACTTGGCGTTAAGCATCAAACAATCGATGTTTATCTACGGTAGACTGTTTGAGTTATCTTATATTCGATAACCCAGGGCTGATCTCTCTCCAATACTCCCTACATGTGGGTCAACTGACATATATATCATCGTAGTCATGTTATCATTCATGAGTCGCTTTAAAGCATTTTGATTAGTTCCGATAAACTGTTTTACAGCCAATAGAATCACAGTTATTAAAAAAATAGGATTGCATTGCAAATCTAAATGATAAGTGGACATGCGTGGGTGTGGCAATTGCTACTGGGTTATCGACAATAAATGTTATATCAGCTTCTAATATCACATTATCTGTTCAATCTGTCTATTAGGAACATCTGAGTGACGTTATTTTGTTATGGAGAACACTACATACAGATCAACTACGGATCAAACCTGAAAAGACTGTTTTCATATGACTTGACCCGCCACGTGTGAAGAATGGAAATTTATTGAATATAGTTGAAGGTTATTTTTGGAAATAAAAGAAAATGATTTAAAATATTTTAAAGTTGAATACATTTTTTTTGTTGGTTCTTCTTTGTGAATAAAGTTTCCGTTTACTTAAATTTGATGTAAATTTAAATTAAACGTGTAATGCGTGATTTTAATGGAGTAAAATACTAAAGAAACGTATTATATTTAAAGCCGATATTTCGCCCTCATTTCTAACGCATTTTATCCTACATTTTCACACGAATTGTTAGCGTTATTCATATAAACTGCATGTGATTGCTGAAGTTATCACGTATAAGGATGATGAGATGACGCGTAAGAATCGAACTGTGTGTTCAAACCTCTATTTTGCACGATTATTTGAAAAATTATTTAACTAAACTGAAAAATAAAAGTTGATTTCATTTATACTGAAACGCAACAGAAACGTACTTTTTCCACTGTTCCAATTATTTCAAAAATATATTATAGTTGAATGTATTAGCAATGACTTGGGAACGATGTCATTGTCTGTTCAATTTGTTCAGGGAACAGTGGAGTCATCCGTCTTGTATCCAACAGGACATTACACTTTAATCACAATCTGGTCGATCAGGGCATATCATCTGAACCATAAAGACATTACAACTGAGTCATAATCCGTTCAAGCAGAACTTTAACACAAAAATATAAACAATATTTTTTTTTTCTTAGCGAATTCCAAAATGTACAGGAAAGACATATTTCATAGTTAACGACAAATCGATAAAAACTCGTATATTTCACGTAGGTAACATTAAACAATGTAAAACACGAACAATACATTACCTGATTTAACCCCGCCACATTTATGTGTCTGTCCCAAGGCACGGTATAGATTACCTACATCATATGTCGTAGTCTTCTTCAGGCGAGTGAGTTGAGGCGAGACGTGATTGGTGATATTTGTGGAATTGTTAACTTTTATTTTCGTACATTGTAGAGAAGAGGAAACAAAATGGCTGAACTGGATAGAAGGTCAACTAAAGAATATTGCTGGTGGTGATGGAGACAACACAGAAATATCTCTAGAACAATTCAAAAACGCCCTAGGTTTGAAAAAAGTAAATATACATTTAAATAATTGAAACAAATTACAACGTAACAAAACATTAATCACTTTAACCCGACCTCATTTTTGTGCGTGTCCTAAGCTAGGACATGTAGTCCTAAGCTATGACATGTATTCCTAAGCTATGACATGTATTCCTAAGCTATGACATGTATTCCTAAGCTAGGACATGTATTCCTAAGCTAGGACATGTATTCCTAAGCTAGGACATGTATTCCTAAGCTATGACATGTATTCCTAAGCTAGAACATGTATTCCTAAGCTATGACATGTATTCCTAAGCTAGGACATGTAGTCCTAAGCTAGGACATGTATTCCTAAGCTATGACATGTATTCATAAGCTATGACATGTATTCCTAAGCTAGAACATGTATTCCTAAGCTATGACATGTATTCCTAAGCTAGGACATGTATTCCTAAGCTATGACATGTATTCCTAAGCTATGACATGTATTCCTAAGCTAGGACACGTATTCCTAAGCTAGGACATGTATTCCTAAGCTATGACATGTATTCCTA
>MJUT01004248.1:51517-69882 GCA_002080005.1 Gigantidas platifrons | reverse complement strand
GACGCTGATTATTAAATCACGAGACACATCTGTAATATTAATACCTACACTCATAGATAAATCACCGGATCCATCAAATGAGCTAATCCGGATAATATTTTATACTAAGGTATGTAATATTATTTCTGACGCTGATTAATAAATCACCCGACCCATCCGGAAAATATTTTATGAATACAATTTACAGGTAAATAAATATACAGAAAATATATTATTAGCCAGAACCATGTCAATTTAAATGACAGATTGAGTAGTATTCAAACCCATTATAAAATCAATAGAGTCATGTAAATTTAAATATATTAAAAATTTGATTCATCGGTAACAGTAAATATTAAATAATGGAAGAAGAAGAATACAATGATGTAGTTACATATATACAAGACCAAAAGTATCCACAGAATGCAGAAACTAGTAATGTTTGATTTACAAGTATCACCACAGTATATTAGTGAAGAAGATAATGAAACAGACAGTGACAATTAAATTGTGTGTACTCCTAAACCAAAGTGACTGAGGAAAAGTAACGAGAAAATCTTATGAATATTATTAAAACATTGTAATTCGGTTGTTTCGAATCATGTAAATTCCGACCACGTTCCGTCTTTTTCGTGTCTTGACTTCTGAACAAATAGGCAGGCGACTTCCGGCGTTTACGCTATTACTGTGACAACGTCAACATATTATTGTCGTAGATGCGGTAGATTATAAGTAATTGTAATATGGAGACGCCAATGAGACCGCTGAATAAATATTGGTGTTCGGTACCTCACTGTCTGTGTGATATCAGAAATATCTACATAAAGGCAGATCGTGTTCCTTTGATGCTGACAACCGCAAATAAAGAAGGAAAGCAAATTTAATTTTAAAGAAGTAATTGTCTCTGCATTTGAAGTCTTTGATACAAATAAAATAATTTAATTGATGTCTTTTACAGAAAATGTTACGATTTTTTTTTAAGTTGAGGATTGAACGTTAAAACGGCACATATCGATTCGAGTTTTTGTTGTGTACATTGACACCGGAAGTTCAATGCATAATATTCCAACGAAATCACGTGATCTGGCAGACGAAAATAACAAATATTTGACGGAATGGAAATGATTCGAAACAACCGAATTGTAATGATTTATATATTTACTTAAAAATACTGCAGTAATAAAGAAATATTACACTAGTATTAAGTACATATTTATTTGCAGCAATGTTAATTAATTAATTGAAAAAATTAGTAACATATAAAATCAGATTATTTCCTCTATAATATTTTTTTCAGGATGAAATATAATATGCAATGTTATCCACGGATATATTTTAATATTAAATTTCTTCCACATGACCCGGAAAATATATAATAGCATTGGAAGAAATTTAATATTGAAATATTGTCCAAGGATAATATTTTATATTAAAAATATTCCGCCGGAAAGAATATTATGGAGGAAAAAATAAAATGTTACATATACGCGCAAAGTCAAAGATTGGAAAGTCAACAAATAATTTAATAGTCTCTGGGAGCAAGAAAACCAGAAAGTCTAACAAGGTGGATCAAAATCAGTTCATCTACGTCTTGCTAAGTTTTAAGGGTTAGGGTTGTTGTGTTTAAATTCACTTTCAACAATATTTCAGTTATATCTTGACGGTCAGTTTTATTGGTTGAGGAAACCGGAGTGCCCGGAGAAAACCACCGACCTGTCGCAAGTCATTGATAAATTTACCACACAATGTTGTATCGATTTTAAGCTTTAAGGTATCTGTCCTATGCAAAACAAAACAGTAAATAGAATTTGAATTTGAATTTTGGTGTTTAACGCCACTTTCAGCAATATTTCAGCTATATCATGGCGACCAGTTTTAGTGGTGGAGGAAGCCGGAGTACCCGCAGAGAACCACCGACCCTGGGCAAGCAACTGGTAAACTTGATCACTTGCGGCTGCAAGTCGAGTGCATCCTTTTTTATATTTTACAAAGCTGGGCGCGAACCCACGCCGTATTGGTGATAGGCTTGTATGGGTTGTTAGATCCAACGACCTAACTCATTGAGCCACCCGGGCCCCCCAGTAAATAGAATACAAATCTAACTGAATAATACCAAGTATATATACAGTTCATGCAATCCAGCAATAATGAGCAATATATAAACAAGCATTAGTCTTGTATACTGTGAAATAATTTTCATTCGTATTTAGCCAATATTAGTGGATTTCGTGGCACATACTATCTACAAATTTAAAATTTCAAAAAAGCATGACTTTTCTCAATCTGCGAGAACAGAACTTATAAATGAGAAAACTTCAGTATCATATACAGGTAAACCTGGCTTAAATGGTACCTCTATATAACAAATCACTGTCTATAAAGGGCAGTCTCATTTTCCCCATTAATTAGGTAAGAGTACATATAATTTTAACCTGTATATAAAAGGCAAATGCTCATGAAGGCAAAATTTTCAGGTTCACTTGAGTGTCCTTTATATACAGGTTTGATTGTATTTTGAAGTTTTTGTGGAAATTCAGAATCTTGAATAAATATTTTATGAGCACCTCATGCACATTGGGGTCCACGAAACTAATTATTTCAGTTATGTCAAAAAAGGAAAAAAAAAGAAAAAAGTTATTTCACAGTAAAACTGAATGCATTCATCTATTTGCGTACGTTGTTATCAGTTTTCGTGGATTTACAATACACTCAATAAGACATAAATTCTATGTTTTGATAATATGTTGATCATTTCCAATTTAATCTGTTGCTAAGCAATAAATTGAGCGAACACCACGAAAACTGGTATAAGCATTTAATATGGCAAAGCGTTTGATTTTACAGTACTCATAAATCTTACCTAGAGATATATCATTCAATACATACTCTATTATGTAAAAAAAAATAATAGCATGCGTTATTGGTAAAATTTAACAAGAAACGGATCTGCATACACAATATGAAAACATGCATATCAAATGATACTAAAATTCAAAAGGGGGTTAGAGTTATGGTGTTAAACACCACTTTCAACAATATTTCAGTTATATCGTGGTGGTCAGTTTTATTGGTGGAGGAAAACAGAGTACTCGGAGAAAATCACCGACCTGCCGTAAGTCACTGACAAACATTATCACATAATGTTGTTACACCTCGCCATGAGCAGGATTCGAACTCACAATGTTAGTGGTGATAGGCACTGATACAGATAGTTATAAATCCAACTACCACGATGGCCCCGAACAAGAAAGGGATCTACATACATCACCATGCTAATATGAAAATATGCATATCAAACAATATTAAAATTCAAAAGGTGAATAAGAAAGATTTTATTAGTGGGAAACTGGGGAGGCTATAACAATAACAATAACAACAAATATATTACATGTATATATAGTCTTCAGTCTTGAAGGTAATACAGTCCATAATATAGTACCTGAATAATACAATGTTCTTTTTGATTTGAATATTTCAATTTGATTGGATAATCTGCCTGGAGAAATTTTGGCTATACTCGATAACTTGGGTTGGTATTGTGATGTCACAAACGTGTTCATCTGCCAATGACAAATTCAAATAAGTCACATGAAATGATCGTAATTAAAATCGAGGAATCATTAAGTTTTATTGTAAAAATTAAATTATAAGGAATATTTGAAATTGCTGAACAGGCTATACTTGCATAACCTGGTTTAGGTCAGTTTACACTTTTCATAAAACGCTTCGTGGTTTATTAAGCGTAAACTGACCCAAACCAGGTTATATCGTATAACCTGTTTAACAATTTCAAATATTCCTTAAGTAAATTCTCTACATAATTGATGACCTATTCTTATTCAATACATAAATAAAATAGCCATACAGTTATACTACTTTGGAGTATGAGTTGCCATGGATACCTTCATATATAATGTATCCCTCATTTTTTGCCATAATTCTGAAATTCTTATATAATGCTGTAAATTTAATAAACATTTGCTATATTGCTTTACATAACTGACTGCGTAAAATAGCGTTTTCCTTTCATTCTGTCTAAATTAGTCATTTTTAAACTACGTACCAATAGTTGACTTCCGACGCGCCTGCACAGTAGACCGTCTCCGTCTTTCAATTTCGTCCATAACAAGCATGTCTTCTATGTCGTCTTCACTCACACCAGGGTCATGATTTTCAAAATATTCATAGAGTTTCTTCGTCCAATGTCCTGCTGATCTGACATGAATCCATATCCTTCCTGTATTTCAAAGTGATACTGTTATATAATTATGACAAATAAAATAAAGTAAGCAGATTAATAAAGGACACTGTTAGTTGACCAGACTGTTGTAACAGTCCCATAATCCAATCATAGAAATCATAGAAAGGGGCAAAATCAATAACCGAAACACACATACATGTATAGCTGACGGCCCTCTTTCTTGACTTGGTACAGGCACTTCATTAAAAAGTGGAAGAGTTAAACCTCATGCAAGCATTTTCCAGCTATGAGTAAAATGAGAACCAACACTCATAAACAGACATTTTCATAAAAAATAAATAGCACCTGGCACACTTTCGGAGCAGTTCCAAAATACAATCGACAAATCCAAGAAAGAGGCAAACACACAAGAACTTGACCACCGGTTTTCCTGTCTTGGGACGGGAATTTCATTAAAAAATTGCGGGATTAAATTAGTTTTATAGGCCCAAACCTCATGCAAGTATTTTTCACATATGATTATACAGAGACGTGCCAAAATTATTCGGTCACTGTAATTTTTTACTATATATTTCATATAAAACCACAATTTTTCAAAGCATTATTCCAAAGTCAATTCTTGTTCGATTTTGATGATATTTTTACCAACAGAAGCAATAGCATACGTAGATTTCTGTGATTATTTTAAAATATTTCTTGGAAGAACAGATTTTAAATATTCATGACTTAAACACAAACTTAAATTATTTGTCTTCAAATGTACTATCATTGTATTGTATTTTTGACATTCAAAATTTAGTTTTGTGTTTAAATCATGAACTCATAAAAATTATAGATTATAAAATTATGCTAAAATTACAGTGTAAAACTACATTTAATTCTGTTTTTGTTGGTAAAAAAATCATCAAAATCGAACAAGAGTCGACTTTGGAATAATGTTTTTAAAAAATGTGGATTTATATGAAATATATAGTAAAAATCAGTGACCGAAAACTGTTGGCACATCTCTGTATATAATGCTTGACCATCACTCATAATCAGGTGAACAGTATTGTCATTATGTAAATCCAACTATCATACAATCATTAATTAAGATTCGTACATACGTTTAAACTTTCTGTTCATAAGTATGCCAAAAAAAAAGATTTGCGTTCTCACGTACCTTCCATTTCTGGTGCACTACTTATAGTAAATGGGTGCCATTCATGTTGGGCAATATCTGGAATCTGTATGAACAAATAGTCTCCTGGTTGATAGCTAAAGTGACTAGGTCTGGTGATCTCTAAATGTGTAACCTGTTTAATGAAAATAGTTTCAAGAGTCAGCGAATTTAATATTAGAACATATGACTAATAATGTAGCGATTTAGAATCCCCCTCATGGTGGGGTGTACTTGATACAACATTATGTGATAAAGTTTGTCAGAGACTTGCAATAGGTCAGTGGTTTTCTTCTGCATACACCGGTTTCCTACAAAAATAAAACTGACTGCCACGATATAACTGAAATATTGTTAAAAGTGGCATTAAACACAATAACTATATTAACCCTTTATAAGGGTAAAGTAAAAAAATATGGTTTTAAAAAGACTAAATTTTAATATGAAATTATTTTTTGGTTAATTTCTTCAGGTTTTTTTACTTATTCTAAACCCCACTAAATATTGGAGGTTAATTAAAGTGATTATGAAGAGTAGGCAGTTCCTGCTACGCTGGTGGCATCCATCATGTTACTCTTCTAAACAATATGCTGACAAGTCATGAATAAGGAGACAACTGGTTTGTGATTATGATAAACTGAATATTCTGCAATGGCTAACATAGCTTTCCTCCCCAATCAATCTTATATCTGATCCTAAAATCACATGTGACAGCATTTGTGTTCCTTCATTGTCAATGGACTGTACATGTACATTGCTATTTGTGGCTAACAAATCTAGTGATAGCTAGGCACTGATTGCATAGGTAGTTGTAAATCCAGCTACCATATGATCACGGCACCTTCTATTGTGTGAGGTGAGAGGTGATAGTTCTGTATAATCAGAAAACCTGTCTATTCCGACTTAAAACATGAAGCGAGTGTTATATTTGATGATGGTTTACTTACACCAGAAGGTAGTAATGTTATTTCTTCAATATATGTATTCCCGTATCGTGCTCTTTTGATGAACTTTGACCTAGATATTTTTTCAGCGATGAATATCAATCCCGGCGCTACGAACCATTTCCAGAAGTTTGATCCATGAATTATGATTAGTATCCAGAATGGAACATATAACATATGGGTCCAATAAAATACCTAAAAAAAAAAAATAATAATTTGATGAAAGAAATACCAAAAAAACACAATTAATTATCATTGAAAATACATAAAAAACAATAATACTGTGTAGATCACAAAATATTTACAGAGAATAGATCATTTGTATATTTCCAACTTGATTCTAAAATTATGGGTTTTTTTTCTCAATTTTTTATAGGAGGTACTACCCTTTAAAGTGGCCACATGTGTCCTTTCATGATACTAGAGTTCAACGAAAATAATATATATTTTTCTCATACTCTGTTTAAGTTGTATTGTAATGACTTATGGATTTTTTTATTTCTTATAAATTTTAACTACTGATTTTTCACAAGGTTTATTTTACATCACTTTTCGTGTGTTGGAATTTTTTAATTGTAATAAACTAAATTATTTGAAAAAAAATCCCCCAAAAAACTTGCTGAAAATGGTCATATTTTTACCTACATAATTTATTGTTTATAAACTTGCTATCTTGACAATTAAAGCTAAAATACTGATTACTGGCCATTTGATGTTAAACATTAATAAAAAAATAAAAACAAAAACTGATAATGAGAGCATTAGAATGGAGATGCAAAATGGAATGATTATTTTTTCAAAAGTAACGGACCAAAAGAAAAATAGCCCCATTAGTAGTGATGGGCAATTGGTTTAAAAACATAATCGATTATCAGTAATAATCGTAGAGTCATAATCGATTATCTGTACTAATCGTAGTCATAATCGATTATCAGTAATAATCATAGTCATAATAGATTATCAATAATAATTGTAGAGTCATATTAGATTATCTGTAAAAATTGTAGAGTCATAATCGATTATCTGTAATAATCGTAGTCATAATAGATTATCAGTAAAAAATGTAGTCATATCCATTATCTGTAATAATCGTAGTCATAATCGATTATCAGTAAAAATTGTAGAGTCATAATCGATTATCTGTAATAATCGTAGAGTCATAATCGATTATTCGTAATAATTGTAGTCATACTCTATTATCTGTAATAATTGTAGTCATAATTAATTATCAGTAATAATTGTCGAGTCATAATCGATTATCGGTAATAATCGTCAAGTCATAATCGACTATCGGTAATAATCGTAGTCATAATCGATTATCAGTAAAAATCGTAGAGTCATAATCGATTATCTGTAATAATCGTAGAGTCATAATTGATTATCTGTAATAATCGTAGAGTCATAATCAATTATCAGTAATAATCGTAGAGTCATAATTGATTACCAGTAATAATCATAAAGTCATAGTCGATTATCTGCAATAATTATAGTCATAATCGATTATCAGTAATAATTATATAGTCATAATCGATTATCTGTAATAATTATAGAGTCATAATCGATTATCAGTAATAATCATAGAGTCATAATCAATTATCTGTAAGAATATTAGAGTCATAATCCACTATCTGTAATAATCGTAGTCATAATCGATTATCAGTAATAAACGTAGTCATTATCGATTATCTGTAATAATCGTAGAGTCATAATCGATTATTGGTAATAATTGTAGAGTCATAATCGATTATCTATAATAATTGTAGTCATAATCGATTATCGGTAATAATCATAGGGTCATAATCATTTATCTGTAATAATCATAGAGTCAAAATCAATTATCAGTAATAATCATAGAGTCATAATCGATTATCTGTAATAATCGAAGAGTCATAATTGATTATCTGTAATAATCGTAGTCATAATCGATTATTGGTAATAATCGTAGAGTCATAATCGATTATCTATAATAATTGTCGAGTCATAATCGATTATCAGTAATAATCATAGAGTCATAATCGACAATCACAGTGTGGGAAACGACCACTCGTCAACTCGCCAAAGGCGAGTGGAAATTTCGGATGGCTAGTAAGATCCACTTATACTCGCCGATCTGGCAAGTAAAAGTTGTAAGGCGAGTAGGAACTTGAAACCGCTTGCCATAACTGGTTACAGCTTTAAAATATCATAGCTCCCAAACAGTTAAATTTTCTGTTAACTGTGTCATTTATCCAACATTTTATTCATCATTGTACTCGATAAGAAAACATTCCGCCATGAGTCATGACACTTCATTTCTGTCAACAGAAAGATTAAGTATACAATCCCGACCCGCATAATTTTGCCAAGGCCGATTTCACGAGTAAATGAAATATTGTTTCATTACAAATAGATGTGATGACTTTTAAAATTAATGCAAATAAAATAATTTGGTTTTGAAATATTTCAAACGAATTCATAGTGAAAACATAAAGTTAAATATGTTTCGGAACCGGGTTTACCATACATGTTTTATACCGTTCATTAAAACTTAAAAGATGAAGACAATGAAATTGAGGATGAAGAGATCAACGCAGCTCTTAAGAGAGTGTTGATCCTTCTTGATCAAGTTAATGACTTGTCAAAATTTGCAAATTAAATTGTTGAACATTACTGTATTGTTTATTTGGTATTTGTTGGCGAGTTTAAAAAAAAATACTGTATTGTTCATTTGGCATTTGTTGGCGAGTTTAAAAAAAATGTCACTCGCCAAACATAGCGAGCTCAATTTCATTTTGGCGAGTACTTGTTTCAGACAACTCACCATTTTGGCGAGTGTTTGAAAAAAATGGTTTTCCACACTGCCATCAGTAATAATCATAGTCATAATCAATTATCTGTAATAATCGTACAGTCATAATCGATTACCAGTAATAAGCATAGTCATAGTCGATTATCTGTAATAATCGTAGAGTCATAATCAATTATCAGTAATAGTCATAGAGTCATAATCGATTATCTGTAATAATCGTAGAGTGATAATCAATTATCAGTAATAATCGTAGAGTCATAATCGATTATCTATAATAATTGTAGAGTCATAATCGATTATCAGTAATAATCGTAGAGTCATAATCGATTATCAGTAATAATCGTAGTCATAATTGATTATCTGTAATAATCGTAGAGTCATAATGGATTATCAGTAATAATTATAGTCATAATCGATTATCAGCAATAATCGTAGAGTCATAATCGATTATCTATAATAAGTGTAGAGTCATAATTGATTATCAGTAATAATCGTAGAGTCATAATCGATTATCAGTAATAATCGTAGTCATAATTGATTATCTGTAATAATCGTGGAGTCATAATCGATCATCTATAATAATTGTAGTCTTAATTGATTATCTGATATCAGTAATAATCGTAGTCATAATCGATTATCAGTAATAATCGTAGTCATAATCGATTATCTGTAATAATCTTAGAGTCATAATTGATTATCTGTTAATGATTGTAGAGTCATAATCGATTATCTGTAATAATCGTAGAGTCATAATCGATTATCAGTAATTATCATAGAATCATAATCACTTATCCGTAATAATCGTAGTGTCATAATCGATTATCGGTAATAATCGTAGAGTCATAATTGAATAGTAATTGATTATAATAAATCAGAGTTTCTTTTTAATTTTATTTTAATGTTAAATCAAGGGGAAAACCATAATCTTGTGTCCACAAAAACTAAATAAACTTAAATCAAGGGGAAAACCATAATCTTGTGTCCACAAAAACTAAATAAACTGTCAGCCTAGTCATCTGGGATATATATATATTTACATGGACAAATTAAAGCAACTTCATGCTCTCTTGGGTAAATATAAATTAACATTCACTATATAGTGTTTGTAGTTTATTCAGAATTTTGAGTTCAAGATATCTGTAGATAAAAAGAAAAAAACAACACTGGGAACAACAGGGTGATTTTGACTTCTCTTTCAAAAGACTTAAGGGTGAAGGAGATGTCCTCTTTCTTTCACAAAATAAATGTGTTGCTCAATGACCTTTAACCTAAAACTGAAGCTGTAACAGGTCAGTGAGGATTAACTCTGTGAAAAAAATAGCTGTTTTGTCTTAAGTAGTCAGATAATGTAGGTTAAAATGTTATGGATGAATAAAAAAAAACATGTCATGAGTTGACAGAGGTAACCCCAGCATGTCGCTATGGACCTGCTTTTGATAGTATGCAATTTTTATATTTGGCACAAAAAACACATTTCACAACTTCCTATTATATTGGTACATTTGTTGAATATATTTTTTTCTATTTTGGACTGGGTTTTTTTTCTCATTTTTATTGATAGAAATTAAAGTGACCGTGCTCATTCACTCTTTGAATATTGCACTAACCTAACTGCAAAGCAAATAAAGCAAAATTACAAATTCCACAACTATCATGATCCATCTGTCAAAGCTGATTTTATCTTGGGCGAATGTCAATTCTGCACAAACTGTTTTATATTTCTTTCTTTTAATATATTTTATACAGCTATTCAAAGTATCCCCAAGTAAAATATTTTGACTATGTACTGTTATTTTTTATTTATTTTCTTTTTTTAAATATTTGTTCATTCATTCAAGACAAATTAGTGTTTTTACTTTCATCGAATTTCAAGTCGAACACACCCTTGACAAGTGTTATAACTTCAAACTGTTTGCATAACAACCAATGACATATGTTCTCTCTTTGCACACTTTTCTATTACAGGAAACAGTTAACCGTATTCTTCATGATCATTTTGGTACCAGTCCCTTCTTAATTTTTGCCGGAGGTTCATCTTCATCAGTCTATTACACAGAACCATGCAATTTTTCTTTCATGAAGGAAACGAGTTTTAAATAGTAATATGCGGAACCGGTATAAATGACGGACCGGACATGAAAAAAACCCTGAAATTAAAAAAAAAATGTACGGCAAGCAATGCTAATTGAAAGGTCATAAATGCTACCCTCAAAATTCGTTTTCCTCTCGTCACAAATCGTAAATGTCTGAATTGGACCAAATATGGCGAGCCTAGGTTGTAAATCTATATTGAGAAACTGAACTAATTTACGAAGTAAGACTTGAACACAATCAGTAGAACATACAAGACAATGAGGTGAAGGAGACCAGGTGAAAAATGAGTTAAATCGGAAGACCGTATACACGACCGCTCACGATCATTTCCCTGACTAAATTTAAAACATGAAGGAGTTAAGATAGTTACATTTGTAACATTGGCCTTATCCATCTTAGTGAAGTGATGCGGTTAAGCAAGTGTTTTATAATAAGAGTGTTTTAATGCATTTTTTTCTAGTTTAGTTTATAATTATTTTATTTGATAATGATACAAAGAGGATAATACAGTGTTTCCAACTTATAAAGTCATCTCCTATATAGATAATTATTTATTACATTACGATGAGAATACACAATAAATCAATTTCAGCATATAACAGAAACTGAACTGAAAATAACCAAAGAATAAATAGAAATGAGGAAAACGTGTGTGCATTCTGATAATGGGTCTCTGTTTGGCTTACACATCTAACCGATTAGAAATCGTTTCGACAATTTTTATGAATCGAACAACTGAATAAAAAATAGAACAATTATTCTTTTCTAAAATAATGAAAAAATATTGACATTACCTGAAAATATCCACTTCTTCTGACAAATGGCATTGAACAAATAATCATGACGACGACTATGATATCCAGGGCCCACCCAGTCAGGATAGCAGTGTCATAGACCCAGCCAAATCCAGCCTTAGTTGTAAACAATATCTCCCATAACTTCAGATCTTCTCTGGAGTTATCCATCAGTACTGTTGATGTATAGTAAATCATAAATTTATTTTCACAGTTACAACGAAACATTATATAGAATCCGAGTAGAAATGTAGATGTCGTAATTTATGTATAGACGATTGATAGGGTTAGAGTTATGGTGTTTAACGCCACTTTCAATAACATTTCAGTTACTAGTATATAGTGGGAGTCAGGTTTATTGATGGAGTAAACCGAAGTACACGGAGAAAACCATCGGCCTGCCGCAAATTACTGACAAACTTGATCACAAATGTTGTATCGAAAACACATCGTCTGAGCCGGGTTCAAACTTATTACGTTAGTGGTGATAGACACTGATTGCACAGATTGTTGTAAATCACCAAAATCAGGGGCGGATCCAGGATTTCAAGCTAGGGGGAGGGGGGTCGCCCCTTAAAAAAATTCGCGCCGATCGGAGGGAGGCGCGAACATTTTTGGGCTATTTCGTGTGAAAACTCACGATTTTACGATATTTTTACCAACTTTAGGGGGCGCCCCCCCCCTTGGATCCGCCCCTGAAAACTACCATACGATCACGACAACGACGGCCCCCAGGACTCCGTAGAGAAAGTTAAATGTCATAATAAAAACATAGATATCAAATATAGTGTCTAATCTAGGTATAGACGATGGTGGGTTTATTTCATATGTTTGATGGGGTGTCGTGTCATGTCTACTAATGTCGTGTCAGTGATCGCATGGTGCATGTACTCTACTAATGTCCTTTAACCATTGTATTGTTTATTCTTTGATTTCAGACTTCTAATTATCCCTGGGTCATCTTCAAGTTTTCCGTATTAAGGTTTATGATTGATTTTGATTTTTGGTGTTTTAACGCCACTTTCAACAATATTTCAGCTATATCATGGCGACCAGTTTTAGTGGTGGAGGAAGCCGGAGTACCCGGAGAGAACCACCAACCATGGGCAAGCAACTGGTAAACTTTATCATTTGCGGCTGCGAGTCGAGTGCACCTTTTTTTGTAATTTACAAAGACGGGCGCGAACCCACGTTGTATTGGTGATAGGCTTGTATGAATTGTTAGATCCAACGACCTAACTCATTGAGCCACCCGGGCCCCCGTATTAAGGTTTAAAGAAATAAACACTATGAAAGGTATCACTTGACAGTTACTTTTAACTGACCATTCATTTTGCCATGATGTAGCCGTAACATTACCGAATATGACTATAAATGCTATTAGTCATACTCAAGTAACCCATGGGGAAGTTTTGAGCCCCGGGAACACAGCACCATTTTAACAAAGATCACTTGTTTCCATTGAAGTGCCTGTACCATGCCATCAAAGTGAGAGGTCATGTATATGTGTGTTAGGAGTCTCGATTTCGCCCCTTTTTCGAAATTTCTATTAAAGTATTTTTTGTTTTCATTTTATTGACATTAAACGCCATTGGTCAACCAACTCAATCCGTTTACTACCACAATTATTTAAGGAATATTTTTACTTTTTGAACAGGTTATACGATATAACATGATTAGGGGCATTTTACGCTTAATAAACAGAGAAGCGTGTTAAGAAGAGCGTAAACTTTTTCTAACTTTAATCTGTTTAAATATCTCAAATATTCCTTATAATTGAATTTTCACAACACAATTTGATGATCCTCGATTTTAAATACGATTATTTCATGGGACTATTTGAATTTGTCTGTGGTGAATGAATGAGTTGTCAACGCCACAATACCAACCCAGGTTATCATGTATCACAAATGTTGGCAACTTGCTCCAAGCAAATCAGCCAATCAGATTGCACTGTGGTGAATGAATAAGTTGTCAACGCCACAGATCAGCCAATCAGATTGCAGTATTCACATCAAATTAAATTATCATTACTTACTTGCGTTGCCAAAATGAGCCAGAGTATGAACAATACTATACACTGCTATCATAACCCCCACCATCTTGTGAAATAGAATGTGTTGATCTATCGGTAAAATCAAAGCTATTTTTGTCATGCGGAGGTATGTTAGAGACTTTCTCAACATCAGCACTAAAATGAACATACAATTGAAGTTCAGATTCATTCCGCCTATCCTAGCAGCTATGATAAATCCATTGGACTTCCGATAGTTCCAGGCGGCGTATATTCCGAATGCTATGTTGGCCAGAACATACCACAAAAAGAAGAGTACTTTGCGCAGATTGTTTAATATATATCTTCTTGTAAAATATCGAGCAATGCCATCTTTACCACTTTTCTTTCCAGGTGGCTTTAACCATTGAGCAGCGCTGGTGAAATATAAATAAAAGACTTTAAATAAATAAAAGTGTTTACTTCCAGTTGTTTGTAGGAGGGCTCATGTCTTATTAACGTTATTTGTGTTTGTTTGTGTATAGTGGTATCTAACACATATTGTGTTGTGTTGTTTTTGTTTGTCTTCGTCTTGTGTACCCTATGTTGCCAGTTTCTCTGGATTGTCCATATTTGATTGCCCCTTTAGTATTCTCTAATGTTTATTTGGAGCTATGTATAGCGCAGTATATAACTATCATAAGTCAGTGAATGGTTAATATTATCATTTTTGTCCGGCTATGAGTTATTTATTGTGTATATTCGAAAAGCAAGTATAAGTGTACTACTTAGGATTATGTTTACTACGTTTTACCGAGTTAAACCAGTAAACAATCAAAAGAGAGATTGTTTAACCATTTAACTCGGAAAACCGTAGTAGAAATGATTTGTAACATGATGTCATGCAATATCACATCTAGGTCATTGATTATTGCACGGCTCTCTGAGAGTAATAACACTACAATATCACATCTAGATCGTTGATTACTGCACTGCTCTCTGAGAGTAATAACACTACAATATCACATCTAGGTCGTTGATTACTGCACTGCTCTCTGAGAGCAATACTACTACAGCCCAGATCTGCGTATATTATTTCATAGTTCCTAGCTGTTGCTTAGATTCTGGTATATAAACCATAAAAAAGAGCAGAGGTAAAGAATGCATTCATGTTACAACACATAGAAATATATATCGCAGAAGTTATTAAGAAGACCCAGTTTTTCCTTGTCGGGTGTTAATTGATATTTTCTATTGTAACAGCGTTTTTTTTTCAGTGGGTGGAATACCCGATTTTCTGTGACTTGCCCGGGCATCTATGTTGTAAATATAAAACAAATGAAGGAATGCCCAGAGGACAAGTACAAAATGTATGCTTAGTTTCCTATCAAAATAAATCGGAGTATAATTCTGTATTCATAAACCAACCTTGAGCATGGTTTGTGTACCGTGTGAGAAATCTGAAAAAATGTAGCTGATTATTTACGTATACTGGTGTCGAATATGATTGTTATATCAAATGATATTTGTGTCACTGAACATGAGCATGATGTGTGCCGCTAGTGCAGCAGGAACTGCATACATTCTGAAGCACCTTAGCTCATCCCGGTGCTTAGTGGAGATTGTGTTGCTCATTGTTTAGTTTTCTGTGTATTGTCTTGTCGACCAGTTTATGTTTTTGTCATTTTGGCTTCTTCGATTTGTTGATTCTAATTAACCCTTTGGTATCGTCAGACGTTTCTTAGATTTGAATGAATGATTTTTTTTTTCGTGTTTAACGCCACTTTCAGCAATATTTCAGCTATATCATGGCTACCAGTTTTAGTGGGGGAGGAAGCCGGAGTACCCGGAGAGAACCACCGACCATGGGCAATCAACTGGTAAGCTATCACTTGCGGCTCGAGTCGAGTCGAGTGCACCATTTATTGTAATTTGCAAAGTCGGGAGCGAACCCACGCCGTATTGGTGATAGGCTTGTATGAGTTGTTAGATCCAACGACCTAACTCATTGAGCCACCATGTTAGATTCGTCAGGAAGTATAATATCTACTATTTGTAAAGGCACTAAACCCACATTCAAGCAACAAAAGAACATGTATCGCAGTCCTTTTTATGTTCAATTCTTTGAGGTGAGAAGTGATTGTTTGTTTTGTTGATGTGGGTGGAATTGTTGACCATCACTCTTTAGAGGTGATTGTTTGTTTTGTTGATATCGGTGGAATTGTTAACCATCACTGTTGAGAGGTGATTGTTTGCTTTGTTGATGTGGGTGGAATTGTTGACCATCACCGTTTAGAGATGATTGTATGTTTAGTTGATATTGGTGGAATTGTTGACACTCACCGTTTAGAGGTGATTGTTTGTTTTGTTGATATTGGTGGAATTGTTGACCATCACTGTTTAGAGGTGATTGTTTGTTTTGTTGATATTGGTGGAATTGTTGACCATCACTGTTTAGAGGTGATTGTTTGTTTGTTGATATTGATGGAATTGTTGACCATCACTGTTTAGAGGTGATTGTTTGTTTTGTTGATAGTTGATAGTGATGGAATTGTTGACCATCACTGTTTAGAGGTGATTGTTTGCTTTGTTGATTTTGGTGGAATTGTAGAAATTGGTGGAATTGTTGACCATCACTGTTTATAGGTGATTTCTTGTTTTGTTGATATTGATGGAATTGTTGATCATAACTGTTTAGAGGTGATTGCTTGTTTTGTTGATATTGATGGAATTGTTGATCATCACTGTTTAGAGATGATTGTTTGTTTTGTTGATATTGGTAGAATTGTTGACCATCACTGTTTAGAGGTGATTGTTTGTTTTGTTGATATTGGTAGAATTGTTGACCATCACGGTTTAGAGGTGATTGTTTGTTTTGTTGATATTGGTGGAATTGTTGACCATCACTGTTTAGAGGTGATTGCTTGTTTTGTTGATATTGATGGAATTGTTGATCATCACTGTTTAGAGATGATTGTTTGTTTTGTTGATATTGGTAGAATTGTTGACCATCACTGTTTAGAGGTGATTGTTTGTTTTGTTGATATTTGTAGAATTGTTGACCATCACTGTTGAGAGTTGATTGTTTGTTTTGTTGATATTCGTAGAATTTTTGACCATCACTGTATAGAGGTTATTGTTTGCTTTGTTGATATTGGTGGAATTGTCGACCATCACTGTTTAGAGGTGATTGTTTGTTTTGTTGATATTGGTGGAATTGTTGACCATCACTGTTTAGAAGTGATTGTTTGTTTTGTTGATATTGGTGGAATTGTTGACCATCACTGTTTAGAGGTTATTGTTTGCTTTGTTGATATTGGTGGAATTGTTGACCATCACTGTTTAGAGGTGATTGTTTGTTTTGTTGATATTGGTGGAATTGTTGACCATCACTGTTTAGAGGTGATTGTTTGTTTTGTTGATATTGGTGGTATTGTTGACCATCGCTGTTTAGAGGTGATTGTTTGTTTTGTTGATATTGGTGGTATTGTTGACCATCACTGTTTAGAGGTGATTGTTTGTTTTGTTGATATTGGTGGTATTGTTGACCATCACTGTTTATAGGTGATTGTTTGTTTTGTTGATATTGGTGGTATTGTTGACCATCACTGTTTAGAGGTGATTGTTTGTTTTGTTGATATTGGTGGAATTGTTGACCATCACTGTTTAGAGGTGATTGTTTGTTTTGTTGATATTGGTGGAATGGTTGACCATCGCTGTTTAGAGGTGATTGTTTGTTTTGGTGATATTGGTGGAATTGTAGATATTGGTGGAATTGTTGACCATCACTGTTTAGAGGTGATTGTTTGTTTTGTTGATATTG
Organism: Gigantidas platifrons; assembly: GCA_002080005.1. Lineage (NCBI taxonomy): Eukaryota > Metazoa > Mollusca > Bivalvia > Mytilida > Modiolidae > Gigantidas > Gigantidas platifrons. The sequence goes on along the minus strand of MJUT01004248.1, from coordinate 52,107 downwards.
GTGGAATGGTTGACCATCACTGTTTAGAGTGATTGTTTGTTTTGTTGATATTGGTAGAATTGTTGACCCTTACCGTTTAGAGGTGATTGTTTGTTTTGTTGATATTGGTAGAATTGTTGACTTTCACTGTTTAGAGGTGATTGTTTGTTTTGTTGATATTGGTGGAATGGTTGACCATCACTGTTTAGAGGTTATTGTTTACTTTGTTGATATTGGTGAAATTGTTGACCATCACTGTTTAGAGATGTTTGTTTGTTTTGTTGATATTGGTGGAATTGTTGACCATCGCTGTTTAGAGGTGATTGTTTGTTTTGTTGATATTGGTAGAATTGTTGTCCATCACTGTTTAGATATGATTGTTTGTTTTGTTAATATTGGTGGAATTGTTGACCCTCACCGTTTAGAGGTGATTGTTTGTTTTGTTGATATTGGTAGAATTGTTGTCCATCACTGTTTAGAGGTAATTGTATGTTTTGTTGATATTGGTGGAATTGTTGACCCTCACGGTTTAGAGGTGATTGTTTGTTTTGTTGATATTAGTGTAATTGTTGACCATCACTGTTTAGAGGTGATTGTTTGTTTTGTTGATA
>MJUT01004248.1:6338-18561 GCA_002080005.1 Gigantidas platifrons | reverse complement strand
GGTAACCAGAAGCCATACATCAAAGAAGGACAGACAACACAATGGGCAAAAGATACCAAAGGGGGGTAACCAGAAGCCATACATCAAAGAAGGACAGACAACACAATGGGCAAAAGATACCAAAGGGGGGTAACCAGAAGCCATACATCAAAGAAGGACAGACAACACAATGGGCAAAAGATACCAAAGGGGGGTAACCAGAAGCCATACATCAAAGAAGGACAGACAACACAATGGGCAAAAGATACCAAAGGGAGGTAACCAGAAGCCATACATCAAAGAAGGACAGACAACACAATGGGCAAAAGGACAAGCAATGATCTACAAAACACTAAACAGAAAACTAAAGATCGAGCATCAACAACTGCACTAACAGTTGAACAACATTTATGTGTAGCTGCCTTAAATATGATACAACACAAAATTTCATAATACTTACAAAAACTGACTTCAGATTCTGTTGTCTGGTGCAAAATTCTGTATGGAGGAGTCTGTAATGAAAAAAATATCAATCGTTTTAAAAAATCCTCATTTAACATGTTAAATTACACATTACATCTAAATTCAACTTAACTAAACCATATATAACTCACTTTATTCCTGGTCAGTTTGACTGAGCGCCTTTGACCTGAAAGACTGTGAAATGTAGAACAGCAATCAAAACACTGCAATTTGTGTCCTAGTATAAAGTTGGAGTCGCTCATGTTCATTTACATCCATATCCTTTTTAACTGATTTATAAGAGCAGTACAATATAATATAACTATCCTATTACAATACCTTATTATCCAATACAGTATCTATTGTACCGACCAGGAGCCCAGTCAATCCACCTCCACCATATCCTTTTCTTCTCTGTAGGATAAAGAATGGATTGGCTCTCTCTGTAACCCTGGAAACAAGCAAGGATATTATTAATTAACATATAAAATGTACCTTATACATCATTGATTGGCTGTTTTATTTATGTAAGCTAAATGTGAGTGGAAATTTACATGTAGGCTAATAGCTATATTCACAATTTAGCCTCTTGGTAAAAGATTGGTCCAGCTGGGATTGGTCTACATGTATATAACTATGATTTGATTTGATTTGAATTTTGGTGTTTAACGCCACTTTCAACAATATTTCAGCTATATCATGGCGACCAGTTTTAGTGGTGGAGGAAGCCGGAGTAGCCGGAGAGAACCACCGACCATGGGCAAGCAACTGGTAAACTTTATCACTTGCGACTGTGAGTCGAGTGCACCCTTTTTTGTAATTTACAAAGCCGGGCGCAAACCCACGCCGTATTGGTGATATATATAACTATGGGCTGATACATTGTATTTTTATTGCAACAAGTAAAAGGGAGAAAATTGACTTTTATTAGACCACCAGCAATTCAGAGACTTCTAACATGAATTCTGTGGTTCATTAATTAGAAGCTCAATAGTAAATTATCTATAGATGATTGGCATGGAGTCAGGCCTTTCAATAAGGGGTGGTACCAGGAACTGTCACCTGCTTAAAATGGTATATGGTACCTCCAGATTTCAAAGAGTATTGTATAAGATATACATGAAAATGTTCAAATCTTAATACAAAGTAGTACCACCTGTAAATAGTGAAGTACTGGTACACTTAAAAAATATTGAAAGCCCTGATGGAGAATGTAATTCATAGAAAACTAGATATCCGCATACTGAGGATACATCCCATTCTTGGATTATTTGTTCTGAAACAACAGTTGCCCTGTTGGAGTAGTTGTACCGTTATACATGTAAATATACAGAGTGAGATCAACAATAAATAAATAATTGTCCTATTTCCTATAGACCACATAAGTCAGTTTTCTGCCATAATCTGTGTTAAACATCTCCATTTGTATAACCAAAATCAATTTGTACATAAAACTTTGCTCCACTAAATCAGACCTCTATTTTGATTTTCTTCAAATGATATGTGACATGTTTATTTAATTTTATCAACAAAAAAAAAAGGTCAAACTTTCCTTGTAATTACTAAATGGCAGGATTTACGGAAATGAGAATATATCAATCAACAATACTACAGGGTTCACCATGGGTTCATACATGTGAACCTTCCGGCGGGAGCATTATTCTCCCGATTTTGAGGGTCCCTTCCGTCTCTCCCGTCAACTTTCAAAATCTTCAGCCCGTGAAAAAAATCAAGTACAAAAAAATCTTGCCCTACATTTTGCGATCAATATTTCTGGAAATTCCCCATTTGGAACTCCCGCGCTGACGAAAAACACCAAGAGATACGAATGATATCCGGTTATTGATCTGTTTGACACCTTTACAGGTAAACCGTGTCATGATGGTGATTAATTAAGGTGTTGATGATTATACAAGAATTATCCACTGATTGACAGTTAATTGAGTATAAGGAAGTGTGTTTGTGGCACACGCTTAGATGATTAGAAGTGTGATAGCGGCAATTAAAAATAGTTATAAAGTGACAAAATAAACTGTTGTGCAGACACGAGTCGATCAACCTTTGATGCCGAGAAAACTTCTTATTTCGATCAAACATGCAATGAATTCATCTCAGATTGAGTTGTTATGGCTTGTTTGGGACCAAAGCCGATCAAACTATTTGTGACTTTCACTTTCTGTGATTATATCTGTGACTTTTTAAGGGTAAATTCTGTGACTACATGTGATGAATAGTGACTTTTTAATTTTAGTGGTCTATGACTTTATTGTTCAGAACATTCTGCATTCATTGTTATTGCTTTGTTATAACCTTATGATTATGAATGATTATGAATAAATTATAAATAAAGTTTTTATCCTTCATTCATCATATGAAGCACTACTTAAGACAGAAATGTAAACAATACATATTGAAGTGGGATGCAGTTGGTTCAATACTGAAACAAACAAAAGGAAAACATCAATAAACAATAAAAACATGCATCAAATACGTCGATAAAAAATCTCCAGTTATGAGACCAAATCTCCAGCCAAAAATTTGCAAATCTCCAGTTGTAGCATAGCAACCCTATCACATACATGTGAACCTTCCGGCGGGAGCATTATTCTCCCGATTTTGAGGGTCCCTTCCGTCTCTCCCGTCAACTTTCAAAATCTTCCGCCCGTGAAAAAAATCTTGCCCTACAATGCCAGTACATTTTGCGATCAATATTTTTGGAAATTCCCCATTTGGAACTCCCGTGCTGACGAAAAACACAGAGAGATACGAATGATATCCGATTATTGATCTGTTTGACACCTTTACAGGTAAACCATGACATGATGGTGATTAATTAAGGTGTTGATGATTATACAACAATTATCCACTGATTGACAGTTAATTGTGGCACACCCTTAGATGATTAGAAGTGGGATAGCGGCAATTAAAAATAGTTATAAAGTGACAAAATAAACGTTGTACAGACACAAGTCGATCAACCTTTGATGCCGAGAAAACTTCTTATTTCGATCAAACAAGCAATGAATTCATCTCGGATTGAGTTGTTATGGCTTGTTTGGGAGCAAAGCTGATCAAAGTATTTGTGACTTTCGCTTGCTGTGATTATATCTGTGACTTTTTAAGGGTAAATTCTGTGACTACATGTGATGAATAGTGACTTTTTAATTTTAGTGATCTATGACTTTATTGTTCAGAACATTCTGCCTTCATTGTTATTGCTTTGTTATAACCTTATTATTATGAATAAATTATAAATAAAGTTTTTATCCTTCATTCATCATATGAAACACTACTTAAGACAGAAATGTAAACAATACATATTGAAGTGGGATGCAGTTGGTTCAATACTGAAACAAACAAAAGGAAAACATCAATAAACAATAAAAACACGCATCAAATACGTCGATAAGAAATCTCCAGTTATGAGACCAAATCTCCAGCCAAAAATTTGCAAATCTCCAGTTGTAGCATAGCAACTCTATCACATGTATGTGGGTTCATCAAAGAAATGGGTGAACATCGTGAAGTTATCAAAATATTGAATAATGAATTTAAACATGACACAAAATAATATAATTTTGTTGTCATTACCAAAGGGCATTCGCAAGCAAAACTTCATCAGGTTTAGTCCACATTTCAGCTATTGAACTCGGGTCATCATCATCTAATAATAGATAATATTGCTAACTTTATTTAACAGGAAATCAGCTGACTTCCATGTTGGTTGTTTACGTTTACAGTTAGGGTGTAATAAAATGCAACCAGTGATTCGAATTAAAACTATTATATATACTGATAATTCCATCTGATGTCAGAATATTCATTGAATGAATAGGCAAATGCATTTTATTTGAATTTATAAATACGATTTCTTGTGGGTTTCAATATATTTTTTGTCATAATCTTATCTTTCGTTACGCGGAAAAGTATCGGTTCCTCACCGACTTTATCACGATACATGAAAACACCAAAAGCAAAAGGTCATGTTTTAGTGTGTTGGGCCATTTATATTTCGTTGGGTAATAGCTATTTTGTATTCTATTAGATATTTATTGTATATTATGGAAATTTTAATACTTCATATTAAGATAACATTTTATTGTTTGGATAAATCAAAAGATGAATGTAAACATGTTTTCCATATTTTTTGTATTATGTAAATGTGGTGCATGCAACCAGTTTTCAGATTGAATTTTTACATGTTAAATGTTGTATAAAGAGGGTCTTGGTCATTAGACTCAAAACATGATAAAGTTACAATATTTCAACCATGGTCGTCTTAAAGGAAAGCCAAAAGAACCTCACTGTGACTAACAAAATAATAAAAATCCATTATTTGTACAATGTAGATCAGTGCATACGGCATATTCCAAATAATAGAGCCAAAAAACTCCCATCAGATCAAAAAATAAAAATCTTTATAATGGAAAATTTTTCTGATGTACATGGGTGCAGCTATTACAAGGGAATATTTTTTTCCAAAAGGAAGTCTACGGCAGACTTAATAAGCTTATAATTAACATTTAAAAAATGGATGTTGTGAACATAAAAAAAATGACAGAATTTTGACAGACATTTTTTATGTTAGCAACACAATTATTTTCAATATCTTCGTTGTATTCAATGTTATCATCAAAATTTTACTCAGAAATGTTAGATAAATGAAAAAAAGACAATAAGAAGTATGGACCAAGTAATCTAAAATTGACTTGAAGTTCAATAAAATACCCCTTTAAGATTTGCTAACATAAAACATTTGACGGACTGAAGTGTTGCTAACATAATATGTCCGTCAATATGTTATGATCACAAAATTTAGTTCCGTCCAGATGTTATGTTCGCAACTATGAAAACGTAAGCACAAAAATTAAGACCTTGTCAATAAAAACAAATATTTTTATCGACTTCCCAATGCAAAAAAACTATTATTTCCTCATAAGTATGTTGTAAATCTTCTCCAGAACACCAAATCAACAACCACCTGTGCGAACGTAAAGCAACGCGAACATAAAAAAAATTGACAGACGATGTTTAGTGCAAAGTTTAATGAGAAATAATAGCGTCCAATATCAATGTCGGCCATTTCTTTCAAATCTCGCTATTTATCGAGGAGTTTGATGCGGCGTGATCTTCGATGACAGACCGATAACTCTGTTAATTATTCCCGGTTAGGTTGCGAACGTTGGGAATAGATTTTGACAGAATTTATGTTCACAAAACATGTTTGTGCATAACACTTTCATTAAAATAAGTTTGTAGATATTACACCATCGTTTCTTTGAAAGACATCTATTACAACAAGAAAACCGTCTGTTTTGATTGCTGCCGTCATCCATTCCGAATTTTTCAGCTGCGTTGCGAACATATTTTTTTGACAGATATAAGTCAAGAATCAACCTAGATTTTAGAAGTTTATAATTTGTCTTCAAATTATTTTTATCTTCTTGAATTTATAACGTATATCACGTTTATCCTTTACTGTACCAAATGAAAACGGCTAGACAGCTGAGACGGTTTCTTATCGCAGGGAAAATTGTTAAATTAGCAACCTTCCAAATTATGGGAACTTTTTTCCGTCAAAGTTATCAAGTTTTGACATCTTTTATATTTGTAATTTTTTCAAATTATAAAACTTGCTTCCAATAATTGTTTTTATTAATTCATTTTTCACTGAATGATACAGATAGTAATCGCAGAAATCACACTTCAATTTGAATAGCAAAAAAAAAATATATGCCTTTTTAGATTTGACAGACATATTTCACCACTAAATGGAATATGCAATACATTTATTTCAACAAACTTTGTAGATTTAATAATTAATTATCACCAACCATGATATAACAAAATGTATCTCAACACAATTTATAAGTTTTATGCACCCTTTTCTCTCTATTTTCTTCTGTTCAATATTAAAACAATAGTTAATATGTATACACATAGTTTATGACATAATTTTGAAAGTTTATTAATTATTAATATTATTGATATAACTTTTACATTTGCTGTCATTTGATTGATTTGATTTATTTCATTAATGTTATTAAATATAGTCCGTTTGATTTCTATAAAACCTACAGAAAAAAATTCTTAAAAATCCAGTTTTCAAATCAGCAACTTTTTTTCCAGATGCATATATGATATATACGAACTCTGACAATTAATTTCAAAAATTTTGGTCCATTATTAAAAAAGTTACCCATTAGGTCTCCATGTTAATTATATTTTCTGAAATGTAAAAATTTACATGGAGTGAGTACAAATAGTGTAAAAGCACAACCATCAAAACAAAATAACAGACATGTGTTTTCAATGTATATTTCATTGTACCATGTGACATAGGACATTTAAATATTAAAAGGCTACTCATCAACTGACCATTAAGGTGATAGTCAATTGTTATTGATGTCCTTTAATATTTAAATGTCCTATGTCACATGGTACAGTCTGTTATTTGTACTCACTCCAGCCAGATTTTTACACTTCAGAAAATATAATTAACATAGAGACCTAATGGATAACTTTTTTAATAATGGACCAAAAATTTTGAAATTCATTGTCAGAGTTTAATATACATCTAGAAAAAAAAATGTTGATTTGAAAACTGGATTTTTACGAATTTTTTTCTGTAGGTTTTATAGAAGTCAAACGGACTATAGTAAGTTGTAAAAACTTAAATGGTTCCTTATCCAATATTGTATAGATATTGACAATAAAATCATTATAAAGTAAAGGTGTGTAGCACTACAATATCTAGACCATATTCTATCTATGAAAAATGGAAAGTCTGTGATCACTGTGATTCACTAACACAGTTAATAGAATGTTTTACAAATTATATCGTGGCGGTCAGTTTTATTGGTGGAGGAAACTGGAAAGCCCAGAGAAAACCACCGACCTGTTGCAAGTCACTGACAAACTTTATCACTGTGACGTCAGCTCAGGCTATTTACAATAAAGTTGAGCTGGCTAATTAGATGATGTGTTATTTATGTCAAGGAACGTTATATGTTCTTATGGTTATTTTAATATGTCAGTAGTTTGAAAAACAAGTTTTTTTTCTATGATATAAGTATTTGAATGTAAAGCTGTACATGATCTTAACCATTAATTAATTATTAGTGCTATTACCATTTGTCATATATATTGAATTGTTGAAATAATGGTTAGAAATACAGGGGCGATTTTTTTTCAGTTATTTAATTGAATTCCCCTGGAGAGAAATTGCTGAAAGTTGCTGGACACAATACTCGGAACAGATCAACAATGGACAATTTAAAAGGAGGGTGTAGATAGTTTTAGCTGTTTTTTTCATTGATTTTCAGTTATTTTATTTTCTAGCCAGAATCATCCCTGAGGAAATTTTGCTTCTCGTCGAAACACAATTATTATTCAGTTCACTGTATTAACTATCAGTTTATTTTTTTTAACTATCCAATACATGTAAAGTTTCAGGAGTTTATTCTTTAGAAGGAACAGATGCTGTGATGGGATTACGACAGTCACTAATGCAGCAACCAACAGCCAGCTCCACAGCCATGGACAACAATCTTGATGAAACAAAGTTTATTCTGGATCATGTACAAAACAATTGTGTGTTGATCTTTTCAAAATCCTACTGTATATATTGTAAAAATACAAAAAAGTTATTTAACGAGTTAGAAATACCATACAAGGCAATAGAACTAAATCAAATGAAATCTGGCCCAAAGGTTCAGGATGCATTAGCTCAGATGACGAATGGAACAACGGTTAGTTTATAATAGACACATGATTTTGGAAGTTATAAATCAAAGTACAGTCAACCCTGTATTAAGAGGTCACCTTTGGGACATAGAAAAAGTGGTCTTTTAAGATAAATGACCTCTTAAAAGAGCTTCAATTCATATGAAATTTTCTATGAGAGGACAAGAAAAGGGTAACCTTTTAATACAGGTGACTGCTTAATAGAGGTGATCACATGGGCAGGTTTAACTGTACTGTATTTGCCTGTGTATAATACACTTAATAGAGGTGACCATGTGGGCAGGTCTAACTGTACTGTATTTGCCTGTGTATAATACACTTTTTTAACCTGAGAAACAATTGTGTAGATTATAGAGTGCAGTATTCATTAGAGTTTAATTTATCATGTTTATCCAAACAAATTATTATTTGTATTGTATGAACAATCTATATCACGGTTTTCCGATTTAAGCGGTTAAACAATCAAACACTTCACGTTCCATTGTTTAACCGTTTAACTCTAGAAACCATGTTATAAATGATTTGTAACATGAAGCCATGCAATATCACATCTAGGTCGTTGATTATTGCACAACTCTCTGAGAGTAATAAAACTACAACCCAGATTTAAAGTGTGCAATATCTCATATTTGTGTGTACTATTTCATAGTCCTTAGCTGTTGCTTCCATTCTGGTATATAAACCATCAAAAGATCAAAGGAAAAGAATGCATTCAAGTCTAGATATTAAATAAATAAGGAATCTGCTCAGGAAATCAACATTTGTAAAATGTAAAAACAAATGACAAATACCCTGGTATACAAATGTATATTAACAACAAATGATACTGGACATACATGTAATTAACTCTAGCAACATGGTTCAAAAAGTAAAAAAGCCATTTCCAATATTTACAGCAGCCATATGCATCATACCCCATATCATGTGGTAGCAGTAATTGAATTTACATCTATTCGCATGATATAATCAGTGCCAGTGCAGTTTGTGAGTTCTGTTATGGCCTGTGATGAGGCAATCTAATTAAAATTAGATCTGTGTCATATTTTTTGTACATGTTGTATTTTTTTTAGCAATACACTAACATCTAATAACAACCTGTTTGGGGTCATGTATTATGTAACCTTTCATTTTTGACCTTTGACTGTCCGATCATATGAAAGATATGTACAGTTAGATATATTGACCAATCAGACAACAGCTCTTGGCGTGTACTTGGTTTTGATATGTTACCTAAAAATCAGAATCCTTAAATCAAAGAACAAAAGGACAAACAACGATCTACAAAACATTACACATAAAACGAAAGTCAGTAACATGAACCCCACTAAAAACCAGGGGTGAACTCAGGTGCTCCGGAAGAGTTGGCAGTTCCTGCTCCACTAGTGGCACTAAAAACCAGGGGTGAACTCAGGTGCTCCGGAAGAGTTGGCAGTTCCTGCTCCACTAGTAGCACTAAACACCAGGGGTGAACTCAGGTGCTCCGGAAGAGTCGGCAGTTCCTGCTCCACTAGTGCCACTAAACACCAGGGGTGAACTCAGGTGCTCCGGAAGAGTCGGCAGTTCCTGCTCCACTAACGCCACTTGTCGTGTTACTCTAGTTACAAAGCAGCGATACGTCATGGTTACTTCAGGCTGGTCATTTGGTTTTCTATGTATATTCTAGTTTTCTACACCAATAAAACTGACTGACTTAAGGTGAAATATTACAAGTACGTGTGTACTATTAAATAAACTACCAATCCATTACATGTATTGACAAAACTTATAATTATGTCAAATTTGAAATAAGGTGTGAAAAACAAGATCCAATACATTTTTGTCAAGAATTATCTTGATAGCATAGGCATAATTAGGAATACATCTGTTTTATGCATAGACCTTGCCCTTGGGCAGGATAATCTCATGAATGTTTGTTTTCTTACAATGAATGTATATATAGTGAAACCTGTCAAAACCAAATCTCTATGGGTCAGAATAGACAAGTTTTCACTGAAGGTGGTACCATACACTTCAGGTAAAATTTGATCTGCTCATTTAATTTTCTTATTTTTTTGGCAGTATGTTTGAATATATCCACTGTAATAAATATCAAAATTTTAACAAATTCCAACCAACAGACTCGGAGCTATAAATTCACTAGCCACATATACATGTAGTAGCTTTTCTCTCTGTGGTTTTGATCACCGAGATGCTTGAAATTTGCATACAAACTTCATATGATCAAAACGTTCAACTGATTTTAAAGAGTTATCTCCCTGTAGTGTTAGGTACCACCTTAATACAGGTTAAATTAACAAAGATTTCCTATATTTACAGTTCTGTTTATTTAGTGATTGGTTTAGACAGGTTTCATTGTTATACAAAAATAGTCACTGATTTGTTATGAATTAAATGATATTATTCAATTTTTTTCTTGTATCACAACATAATTCTGACTTATACTAAAATTATTTTATTTAAATCTTGATCATTCTAGGTGCCCAGAGTATTTGTGAATGGGGAATGTATAGGAGGTGCTACAGATACTAAAGCTCTACATCAAACAGGACAACTTCTCAAACTTATACAGCGATGTAAACGATAATCTGCCATTGCCAATGATATTAATGAAGTTAATCATGATGTTAATCATCAGTTTTACTGTTGAGTTTAGACATTATAATTCTAACATTTTAACCTTTGATGGAAAAAAACATTGTAGTTGTGACAAAGTTTGATTACCATTATTATATTTATTTGTTTAAAGTGGGGCTGTCATGGCTGTGATCATATGGTGGTTGGATTTGTAATCAGTGCCTATCACCACTAAAGTTGTAAATTCGAATCCCTGCTCATGATGAAGTGTCCTTGATACAACATTATGTGATAAAATTTGTCAGTGATTTACGACAGGCTGGTGGTTTTCTGCGGGTACTCTAGTTTCCTCCACCAATAAAACTTACCGCCACAACATAATTGAAATAGTGTTGAAAGTGGCATTAAACACCATAGCACCCTGCCCCCTATGTTTAATGTAAGATGATACAGGTAAATTCAGAAAATAATAATTTTCTATTTTAATAACAATTCAATTACAGGTAAAAAGTTTTGTGTTTGTTTCGGTAAGAGAACGAGAATGCCATACACTGTATTATTTAACACAGGACAAACTTAGCAATATTTACAACAAGTTTGACATTTAGACTTGTACAATTGTTTATACTGATGGAAATATTATTGGGAAAATATAGTAAATATATGTATATTTAGGCATGAAAGTCCTTTAAGTAATTGTAAATAACAACATAAATAAAAGAAAAGAATATTTATAAAAAAAACATTGTACTCAGATTGTTTTCTTTTAGTTCCATTAATATTTACAGGTATACAAATGTATATAATTTTCTTCCTGTAGTGTTATTACATTTGGTACAATTTTATGACAACAGACCATTTTGTTCATTTCCTACTTGATTCTAAAATTATATTTTTCCACACTGTTATATTGAGGTATTTGCCTTTAATGCAGATAAAGGGGTCACATTTCATACAAACTTCAATGAAAATAACATTTATTTTTCCCATTATCTTAGCAAAATTTCCTGCAAATACATCCTGATTTTTAGCTCACTTGACCCAAAGGGTCATGTGAGCTTTTGTCATCACTTTGCGTCCGTCGTCGTAGTCGTCCGCGTCTGTAAACTTTTCATACTTTCTTCTTCTTCTTTGAAACCACTGAACTGATTTGGACCAAATTTGGCAAAAATGTTCATTCGGAGGTCCTCTACTAAGTTTGTTATTTTGGTGCAGATCGGAAATCCAACATGGCCACCAGGGCCAATAATGTGTTCTGATTGGTTGAAACTTTGAAAATCTTCTTGTCAGAAACTACTTAGCCGATGGAATTGTAACATTACAGAAATGATGACTGGATGGTCCTCTACTAAATTTGTTATTTTTGTGCCGATCGCATATCCAAGATGGCCACCATGACTCGACTTAGTTTAACATTGGACCCTATGGGAATTTCACATTTTCATCTTTTTTTCTGAAACCA
>MJUT01004241.1:0-10658 GCA_002080005.1 Gigantidas platifrons | reverse complement strand
TCTTTTTACTATCTGACATGTTTTACAGGATGTAATATAATCATAAATATGTTGATACATTCCTGGCCAAAAATACTTTTGTCTGACAGCTTCATATGTTTTCTGAACACCCATATGACATCCTGCGGCTATGCTATCATGGTAGGACAATAAAATATCATTCCTGAGTGATGTTGGTACAGCTAATTGCTGAATGATATCTGTTTCTTTAACTTTCTTTCTAAGTCGCTTAGTAAACAGATGATAAAGAACGTCATTCATAATTACATATTGATTTGCTTCATGAGGAATGGCATGTGCTCTCTTTGGGTCATCTGGTAACATTCCTTCCTTCAAAAAGTTGTAAATGTGTTTGAAATATGGACATTGTTGCTGTAGCTTTATAATTTCCTTGCGTTTTTGTTCATCCATTTCATACAGTTGGGTTTTGTCAGTTTCTGTTTCCTGGTGCTCTATAATATCATCATTATCCTCATCTATTTTGTCGTCCAGACTGTCAACATTTTCCTCTAAATTATACACTTGTTTAATCATAGAGTCACCAAAAGTCATTTCTATTATTTCCCTAGGGTCTGAGATGTCTTCTATCCCACTTGGATTCTGTTCCACCTCCTCTTGTTCTGGTTTATATGGTCTCCTGGATAAGCAGTCTGCAGCCGTATTCTTGGATCCTTGTTTGTATTCCACTGTGAAATCCAAGTTTTGTAACTTAAGTGACCAACGCATTAACCTTGGATTCTGATGTTTAAAATTTTGGATGTATTTTATAGCTTGATGATCTGTGATTATTTTAAAAGGTTGACTTGTGAGGTAAACATAATAATGTTCTACTGCGTCGATGGCACTTAGACATTCGAGTTCGGTAATGCCATAATTGTTTTCGCTTGGCCTCAGGGATCTTCCATTATATGATATAACATGTTCTTTATTATCCTCGCCAATTTGTGATAATATATAACCTATAGCTGATTTACTAGCATCACATGTTAAGATAAATGGTTTATTCATATCTGGGAATGCTAGTATTGGGGCAGTTATCAGTTTTTCTTTTAAAGATTCAAAGGCGTCTTGACATTCCGATGTCCATTTAAATTTTGAGTCTTTTGCTAGCAACTTGTTTAATGGGTTTGTAATTTTTGAATAATTTTTGACAAATTTTCTATAATAATTACAAAGACCTAAGAAACTTCTGACATCATGTTGATTTCTGGGTACCGGAAATGTTTTAACGGCATCAGTTTTTGAAGGGTCGACTTTAATTCCATTTTTAGAAATGATATGACCTAAATACAGAACTTCAGGTTTTGCAAAATGGCATTTTGTTGGTTTAAGTTTTAAATTTGCTTTTTTAAATCTGTCAAAAATTTGGGAGAGGTGATTTAAATGTTCTTCAAATGTTTGAGACCAGACAATGATATCGTCAATGTATATTGAACAAAATTTTCCCGTAAGGCCTCTTAAAATTTTATTTGTCAACGTCACAAAAAATGCTGGCGAATTTTTCAACCCGAAGGGAAGTCTGCGGAATTGAAGATGACGGTCACTTGTTACAAAAGCCGTTTTATGTCGTGAATTCTCATGAACCTCGCATTGCCAGTATCCACTAAAAAGGTCCAGTACACTCATGAACTTTGGCTTAGTTTGGCCTAGGGCATCAATTATATCGTCCATTCGTGGTGTTGGTGTCTTCTGTGTTTCTGTCCGACTGTTTAATTGTCTGTAGTCTACACATAGTCTAAATTCCGGACTTTTAGTATCTGGAGTTGTTTTCTTTTTCACCATTACTATAGGCGAACTGTAATTACTGATACTCTCTTCAATGATCCCATATTTTAACATTTCATCAAGTTGCCGATCTATTTCTGCTTTCATTTTCGGAGATGTCCGGTAAGGTCGACATTGAACCGGGGGAGAATTACCTGTCAAAATCTCGTGTTTTAGTAAGGTAGTATGTCCCATTTCGCTAAGATTAGTAGCAAACACATCCCTATTTTTATTCAGAAATGTCTGAAGTTTTTGTTTTTGCTGATGGTTTAATTCAGCTTGACTTAAATCAAATTTTATTGTTGATTTACTTTTATTTGCATTTTGATTTTTATACATTTGTATATTTTTAGTCAATGCACTAATTTTATTTACACATTTGATTACTGTGCCATCATTTACAGAGATACATCTGCCAAGAATACTATTTGACATTAATGTTTTCTCTTCGTTTGTTGGATTAATTATATTAAGATAAGACCGGCGATGTCTGTTGGCAATAATACAAGTGGGTAATGTGAGGTCGTTTTTAGAAATATAATTAAGAGGTCTGACCAGTGCACTTGTGCTGTTTACTTTAGATAATTTAATAGGAATACATTTTGTACTTTGAGGAGGTATTTTTATCTTTGATGATATTCTGATACATCCTATATCTTTTTTAACTAAGGGTATTGTTGTTTTTCCTTTATTGTTCAGTATCAATTCTTTTTGTCCAATATTAATTAAAGCTTGGTTGGCTTTTAAGAAATCCATTCCTAAAATTAAAGAATTCTTTAGTTCTGGAATGATTTGAAAGTATTGATATATAACTTTTCCCTCAAAGTTTAAAGTTAATTTTATCTGACTTTTTACCACATGATTTGTTCCGCCTGCTCCTATAATACTTTTAACCACAGATTTTTGAGCTTTGTAATTACGGCAACTTGTCGCATTTAGAAATCTTTCATTTATACATGAAATTTGGGCTCCTGAATCAACTAAAGCTTTTGTATTTCTCCCTCCTAATGATATCTTTATCATATTTTGACAATGACCCGGAATGTTATAAATGTTTGGTTTTCTATTTTGGGTATGCTCACCTCTGTGCCCTACAGGGGTGAGCGCGATTCCCTATTGTGTTCGCTTACTTTGTTGACATACCCTCGAAAAGTGACCCTGCCGTCGACAGTTGTGACATATTTTGTCTCGTGCAGGGCACACATTTCTGGTGTGCCGGTCCATACCACAAAATCCACATCTATCAGATGGCTGATAAATGTTCTGATTTTGTCGCATCTGTGGTCTTGGAAAACTCCGCATTTGTGGCCTCGAATTTTGATTGTAATAATTTTGTGACCTACTGTTGAAATACTCTTGTGACTTACTGTTTGGACGATTGCATTGTCGCGGTTCGAATTGTGGGCGAGTTTGGGACGTATTGTTATTGTGCGCGGTAAATGAATCCGTTTTCATAAGTTCTGGTTGCGAGATATTCGTTAATTGAGAATGTATTGCCTGCAAGTCCGATTGCATAACATTTACTGCCGATTGCAGCATATTGTCTCCCGTAACGGCTGATTTTTCTGCCAGAATCGCGTACTGTCGCAATTCTTCTATATTTACCGGTTCCTTGTTCATTACGATTTTCCGAATGTCTGGTCGGAGACCGTTGAGACCAACCGCCAGGAGAATTTGTTCCGAAATATTTTTATTTGTTGCAGTTTGGGCAAGACGAGTTAAATATTCTCTTACATTTTCACATGGACCCTGCATTGTTTGTAACATTGATAAATCTAGCATGCGCTCACTTTCGATAAATCTTTTCAAAAATGCTGCTCTAAATCTTTGTAAATTATTTGTAATTTCGGGGGCAAGAGTTGCATACCAAACAGCAGCTTCATCAGACAACCGAAATGCTATGACCTTAACAACCCTATCATTAGGAACATCGTAAAGATCGATCCAGTTTTGAAATTTATCCCACCATGTCTGTGGGTGAACACTTGAATCCCCTGTAAATTTGTCTAGCTTTATAGAACTCATCCCGAAACTACACCCCAACTGTTGTGAACCACATAAACCATATGACAATGAAGATGTAGCACCGACTGGGCTAGCAACATGCGTGGGTATATTAGTCGATGCAATCACAGTCCTATCATTATTAACAATAGTTAAGTCACTAAATAAATTGTCACTCTGCACTGCCGTTGAACTTTGACTTGTGGTCGAAACTGGGCCACCCCACGCTCCTCCAAGAGCCGCAGTTACAGTTGTCGAATTCCTATTTACGTTCGAAAAGATGGGACTCCCCCACAACTGATATGGTTGCTGTGGTGTAGACGCTACAGTGCCCCGGCTTGGGACCTGAATAGTTACATTTGACGTTTTTGGTCTTACTGGTGTCTCCACGATACTGTTCGAATTTTCTTGCTCCAATTTGTTCGATTTGTCGTTCACCTCAACAATTTTTGATAATGTTTCACTATTATTTTCAATATCTTCGTCAGGCAATAAAGCGTTGGGTGTAGTTTCCCCTTCCCTATGTTGGTGGTCTGGAGTCAACAAAACAGACGCACCTGGATTTTTGTTTTTCTTTGCTATTAAAAGTGCATTTTGTAGTCTAGGAGAAAAGGATACACCTAGCTCACCTGAAATTTTTCCGTCCCTTAAAAACATCAATTATTCCCTTCTATCCTCTGCTGGATGTTATCCCTTTTTCTCTCCACCAAATGTGACAATGAGGTGCGTGATGACAATTTCTCCACCAGAGATTCCAAGGCGGATGTGTGGGATTGCACCCCTGTCACACAGGGAACGTACCGGGATCTATAATATTTTAAATAAAAACACATAAATTAAACAATCCAGCAGGATCTGATTTTATTGTGTTGACTCAATATATATATATATTTACAGTATACAAGGAATTAAAAGAAACATATCAATAATTGAAATTACAATACTGCATTATAATAACCTGAAAACCGAAAGTATAGCAAGCAAATTAGTATCGAAACTAAATCAGTTAATCTTTCTTATCTCTTTAACCTTAGAAACAAAATACAATTTAAGTCTTTAAAATTTCACCTTTAAAATAAAATATTTAATTAATCCAATTTATACCTCGGAAGTCCAATACATCATTCATTCAAAATATGCTCATCAACAACATTAATCACTCGAACAAATTATCTGTATTTCCATTTACTTAATCATTTAATCTACATCACTTATTTTGATTAATTCTGATTCTCATGCTGGAAAAGTTTTCTTTAATTATTAACAATCCATACCAACGATATTTAATTTCATATGAAACTAACAAAATTCCAAATGATTATAAAACCAAATACCAAAATAACAGAATATCAGAATAACAGAGCAACAGAGACCTACCCATAATATTTTAAATAAAAACACATAAATCAAACAATCCAGCAGGATCTGATCCCACTGTGTCGACTGCCGCACACTGGAATCTCTCCTCCCCCTATACTCCCCGAAGAACCATCACCCTGACCCCCATCCATCCTCCAATCTCCCCCTACCTCCGATTTCTTTTTATTTATTATCTTTCGATATTAAAAAGTTTCGTCTATATTTGTTCAAACTTTATGTTTAGATTTCATCATTGGGTATATATATTTATTTCTTTTTAATATTGTCTTTTTTTCTAGGAACTATCTCTTCCCCAGAACTCTACAGCCAAACTCAGCAGGACGACGACTCCGACCACCATGATCTTTAATAACTCCGACTTTTATATACTATATCTTTTTCTGAAACAACGTTATTCTTAGCTCAAGACTAGCTATCGTAATTGGACAACGGGCAAACGATGATGTTTTTTTATGTCCGGCAGCGAACACAACCTCTCTTGATTTTTCCATTCTGACAGTTACATCGCATTAAAGAAATAAAAGATATTCATGATTCTTTTTTTTTGTTTTGCAGTTTATATCCTAGTGTAAACAAGTACGCCAAATATGTTTGTGGACATCCAGACATCATCACCTCCAATTTCAAAGACCTGTCACATTATTTTGAGTTGGCCAAGGTTAAAGTGTTACCCCCAAGAAATGTGTTTCATCCTGTTCTGCCGTATACGACAAGAGATGGAAAACTGAAATTTCCGCTATGTAAAAGATGTGCAGATATAGAATACAAAGACAAATGTATATGTTTAGACAAAGACAGAGTCATAGTTGGAACTTGGTGTACCCCCGAATTGGAATTGGCTGTATCGAAAGGATACAAGATATTAAAATTCTATGAAGTTTACCATTTCAACGATACCAGTGAATACGACCGGAAAAAGGGGAATGGAGGATTGTTTGCAGGTTATGTGAATTTGTTCTTGAAATTAAAGCAGGAGGCATCAGGATTTCCTAATGAATGCCAAACTGAAGAGGAGAAGTTAGACTACATTATCAAATATGCTGAGAAGGAAAATATCCAATTGGACTATCACCAGATCAAAAAAAACCTAGTTTACGTTCTTTGGCTAAGATTTGTTTGAACAGTTTTTGGGGAAAGTTTGGACAACGTTTGAACATGAGTCAAACGATGTTCCTGTACGATACGGAGGTCGATAAATTCTTCCAATTACTCTCAGACCCTACCAAAGAAGTCTCTGATTTTCACATAGTCTGTGACGACATGATACAATTGGAATTCACAAACGATTCGTCTTTCTTACCATTAGATTTTAAAACTAATGTGTTCTTAGCTAGTTTCACAACCTGCATGGCAAGGTTACGTCTCTACGAACTATTAGAAATGACTCATGAAAAGGCGCTGTACGTGGATACAGACTCAATTATTTTCGTTGATAATGATCGGACAATAACTAAGACATTACCCATTGGTAATTATTTGGGTGAATTGACAAACGAAATTGCGCCAGAGGATGAATACATCACGAAATTTGTTTCCAGTGGTCCAAAGTCATACGCATACACAACTAAATCACAGAAACAAGTCTGCAAAGTCCGAGGTTTCTCTTTGGAAAGCAAGACGAATGCAGACTTGATCAACTTTTCTACCATGAAAGAAATCGTCGTAGCAAAAACAAAAGACTGTATTACAACAACAAATCCTCGGAAATTTTCTCGCTTAGCAAAGAAAAGAATATTATTCAACAGGATTGAGGAAAAGGAATTCAGAATGGTGTACACTAAGAGACGTTTATTAAATGATCTGACAACTCTGCCTTTTGGATATTCCAAATAAGACAAAACTCTGTAATAATTTAATCATTTTATTTGTGCAAAAAATATTCATTGATTAACATTAAAATTTGATCCATTGTATTTTTGTCTTTTTTTTTCTTAGTTGATTTATTAGACTTTATTTTTCGTAAGCAACGATTCGCTATTCATGGAAGTCCTTTGCCCATAGATCGTTTTTTCCTTACTATTAATCCTTTTCCAGTTTGGACAGGCAATGTTTCTTTTACACATTGCTCCCTTTCTGTCACTTCATCAACAGTTAAATCGTCCTTTGTTTCGTGTTTGGGTAAGATTTCAGTTTGTTTGTTTTGTAGCAATTCTTCGTACCTTTTTTGGGTATTAAAACTAGTTCTTTGGCCATCACAGGTAATCGAAAATAGGCCTTAGAAGTTTCGGGAGTATTTTGGCGTGGCGAACTAACAGCTTTTTCTTCTGTTCCTTCGATTCGTATTTGTGAGCCAACCGTGCAATGAAGGACTTGTAAGGCTTCAACGACTTGACGTATTTGGCTTTATTAGGAAATACACCTTTGTACAAGTTAAATACAATCTCTGACAAGAGGTCGATTTGAGTCTTTGTTAGGTTGGATAAAATTATTTTTCTTTGTTTTATAGACGATTCGTAAGGAAATCTTATAAAGGTTGCATGCGTCTTCATTCGATGACCCATTCTTAAAAAAAATGACGAATGTTTGTCAGTTCTCTCATTTTATTGAGGTCTATATACAATACATGTATCGCCCGGAAAAATACCGGTTCGAAGCATATATTCCCTGTCCCGATGAGTCGCGAGATCGATCAAAATGTAAGAGTACAATTCTTTAGTACTTTTCAAAAAACTATCAATGAAATAGCGAGTCTGTCCTGGAAGTATTTGAGACGCAAACGTTAGGAGTTGTCTCATGTCTGTAGGATTACGAAATAACACAAAATTTGCTGAGTTGAGGGCAATTGTTTTGGCATATCGACCCTGATTGAAAAGATTTTGACTTAAATACACCACAGAAATTCCTCGATGATGACTTGTGATTGTAACAAGATGTAAAAGCTCCTCCGATTGAACTATTTTAGACATTAAATCGTCTAAGATGACTAAAGTGTGTTTGGTATTGTCCGCGAGCTCTTCTAAGCGTTGTTTATCAGGAAGACCCTCTTGAAAAGTCAAATTCGGTATATTCTGCATTTCATCGAACAGTTTCTGGTGCTCAGAATAGCAATACAGTATTCTCTCTGGAGAAATAGTAAACATGGCGTTAGCATTTTCAACCAATTTTTTTGTGAACACCGTCTTCCCTCCTTGTGTTGGAGCAACGATGCAAATTGTGGTGGGCGAGAAAAACGGTAACAGTGTTTTTTCCGTCATTGTGCCAGAAGGTATGTGTTCAAAATGAAAACAATATTCTCTGAATTCTCCTTTTATTTGATAATATCACATTTGTTACATTTCTGAAAAAAACTTGCATATAAATCTATCGTTTTGTTTAAAATCATTGGCATGAAAAGTATTGAAAATATCTCTCACTGAAATATGTAAACACAGTCTCATTAGTGCGAAATACACGACATAAAGTCCGCATACATCCGACTGGAACGATTGTATAGCATTGTTTTTTTGACCATTTCTCTGTAAGAAGTCTTGCAAATCACAGTCGTAGTATGCTGCAGGTCTCCCTAAGCTGTCAAAATAGTCTACCTTATCATAATTGTACAAGATTGCACACACTCAATGTTTTCCAGGATTGGGCAGTGGGTCAGTATTAACGATATATAATTGAGGGTATGCAGAAGGCACGTCTTTAGTGATGTCAACAAATATGTTCCATAAGCAATTGTATCTGCTCAATATTCCTTTTAACTGTTCAGTATTCATGGTTCTACGAGTCGTACTTCTCTAGCTTCGTCTACTGCTAAAATGGCCTGCGACTGATAATAACACACGCAATTTATAGTTTCAGCTGTTGGTGTTTTGAATCTGATTTCTAATCTAGCGTTTCCGTGTTTTACTAAATTGATAAAATCTTCTTGAAATTCTAAACAGGGGTCCAGAGAAAAGGCTATCAAACTATATCCGGCTCCAAAATCTTTGTAAGAGATGTTTAAACTTGTATTTTCATATATTTCGAAAAGTCTGAGGTATGTTGTACTGTAATTTCTGTTGACTCCGAAATCTAGCTTTAGTGGAGTTCCGCACATTTCAACTCCATTCACTTTCAGAGAGACCTCTGTCATGTTGAAATGTTGAAAATTGAAGGGATTTTTAGTGTAATCACCGTTAACACTAGTCTGGGAAAGAAGACCAAACACTACTTTTGATGGAATAGCTTTCGGAAATATTCCATCCCAGTAAAATTATGTAGAACCTTTGGGTATGACGTTCTGAATAACATTGCTTCTATTGATGACATACATAGCAGGATTTTCACGTATCTGACGTCGATGATTCAAGATGACACCGGGATCTAATTTTACTCTTGCCGTTTTAAAATATACGTCAACTATTTTCACTTTGTAGTTTAGACTTGTCTCCCCTGACATAACCAGAAAAGGAGCACTGGATCTAAACAGTTTCATGTAAATGTCCACTCCGTTGATCAACAATTTACCTTCCAAGTTCAGAGTATCTTCCAACAAATTTCCCTCTAGTTCAAATGTTCTTGATTCTTTTGTATATTCGTATCTGTTATGATGAAACCAGAATTCAACGTAACGGAGTCCATCGGATCATTGTCTTTCATGAACAATTGGCTTTGAAGTTGCGATTCCTGTTCTTCCTTACCCGATGATAATACAACTTTCAAATAAGCTTTCCAGGGATAATTGTTGGAGTTTACTGAGACAAGTTTGTTGTTCATATAAATATCGATGTGTGAGAACAGGCTTTGCAATGGTAAATTGATGATGCCTGTCTTTTCTTTGGGAGTGAGTGATGATCCATCGGCTTTCAAAATTTGCAGTTTGACATACATATATAAAAGACTCTTTCTTAGATCTATGTAATCGCTACCTGCACCTGATACTACAATTTCAATGGGAGTACTGTCACTTAATAGATTAGAGATGGGTCTTTCTTCTGTGTAATTAATTTTATCAATAGCGACCTGATTGGGAGGGGAGGCAAATATCGACAGTTCCATTGGCTGGCCCACTTCCTTATTGTCTTCACTTAAAAACGACATTGTTTTTTCTTTCTTTTTTTAACCTCGGGAAGATCCCAGACACTTTGATGAACATGTAATGTCTTCTTCTTTTGTGGTCTTGACTTCTTTGTTCTTCTTGTCGAGTACGTCTTATTTGATGCTGACGCTTTGCGGGTTTTGTTTGAACTAAACTTTTTATTTGTTATTTTTCGCTTAAATTTGGCTGAGGTCTTATTAGATGTTGTCTTCTTGTCGGTTGTTTTCATATTCAACTTTTTACCCTGTTTCTTTTTTTTATACTCTTGACTACCTTTATACGAGGCTTTCCTAATTTGGCTTCTTCTTTCATTTGTGATTCTGCCCTCTGTTCAGTGGCTGCAACTGGTGTAACTAAAGTTGTATGATCCGTAGGAGTAGAATCCGAAGCCGTGTTTTGATTAACGGGTATCATGTACGATCTTCTATATCTACCATACATGCCCCGATCCGTCTGATTTCGTTTTTTTTTTTTCTTAAATTGATAAGGATTGAATCTTTTCTCC
>MJUT01004240.1:0-10640 GCA_002080005.1 Gigantidas platifrons | reverse complement strand
GTTAAGATAGACCAGTAATATAATAATGATATAACAATAATAAAATAATTTCTATAGCACCCTTTCTAAAAATACAATACTCAAAAGCGCTTTACATACATAAAAAATATAAACATACATAATTGTAAAAAGAATATATACATGCATAAGAAAAGAGGAAAACTGAAATCATAACCCTAGACAGCCTATAAATAAAAAAAACTATGCAAAATAAAATATAAAATAAATAAAATGTCACAGTTCAAAAGATAAAATTAAAACATAACACTATTTACACCCTGTAGGCCTGACTAAAAAGGTAAGTTTTAAGACTACGTTTAAAAGCGTCCAAAGAGTTCAACGTTTTAAGATGGCGTGGTAAACCATTCCAGAGAGTGGAGGCAGCCTCGTCGAAACGGCGTTCACCATATGTCTTTGTTCTTATAACTGGCACTGTCAGTAATAATTCCGACTCAGATCGCAAGGACCGTCTTGGGGTGTATGTATGGTTTTACAAGTTCTGTCAAATAAACTGGTGCTAACCCATGACGAGCATTAAAAACGTAGAGCAGAAGTGTATACTGACTTCTATATTCCATAGGAAGCCAATGAAGACGAATCAGGATGGGTGTTATATGATCCGTCTTTTTTGTTCTTGAGATCATACGAGCGGCAGTATTTTGAACTTGTTGCAATTTATCTGTCAAATGTTTATGAATCCCAAAAAGAAGGGTGTTCCCATAATCCAACCGAGATGCTACTAGTGCATTTACAAGCATCTTGCAGGCATCTTCGGATATGAAAGGACGAATTCATCCGATGTTTCTGATATGGATATAGCAAGATCTTGATACAGCATTACATTGTCTTTCCATGCAAAGAGTCTGATCAAAGTAGGCTCCTAAGTTTTTCACATATGTTGCATCGTGTATTATATTGCCACCAAAAGAAATACTAAAATCTGCCATTTCCTTTATTCTACGTTTTGGAGCGAAAACCATCAGTTTAGTTTTATCATGATTCAATTTCAACAGATTTACTGACATCCACTCGCGTATATCATTTAGGCATGAATTTAGCTTGGTCGAGTCATCGTCTATGTTGTCGCGTGTCTCCACTACAATGTAAAGTTGTGTGTCATCAGGGTAACAATGGTTCATGTCATGACTTATACAAATGTCTCCGATCGGTTTTGAGAAAATGCAATAAAGTCTCGGGCCCAATACTGACCCTTTCGGAAAACCAATGTTCAGCGACCTGGAGTCCGACAAAACAGACCCTATAGCGACCCGTTGTGTTCTATTCGTCAGATATGATTGTATCCAGCCTAATGCCGATCCAGTTATCCCGAAAGTATGCTCAAGTCTTTTTAATAAAATATCATGGTCAATAATATCGAACGCAGCAGAAAGGTCTAACATTACTAGGATGACACAACTGTTACTATCCAAAGCTGTTGCAATATCATGATGTACTCTAAGCAGGCCTGTTTCAGTAAAGTGATTTGACCTATAAGCTGATTGACGGTCATCATACAGTTTGTTATTATTCAAATGATTTTTCAATTCTCGAGGCTACCACTTTTTCAATAATTTTTTAAACATACGGTAAATTTGACACTGGGCGATAGTTCTTAAAGTTGTCTTTATCCAACCCAGGTTTCTTTAATAACGGTCTAACAATTGCTTGTTTGAAATTGGTTGGTACGACTGACTCGCTGATTGATTTGTTGACAATATCAGTAAGTACTGGTAAAACCTCGTTAAGACATAGTTTCAAAATATAGGTAGGCATAGGGTCAAGTTCACATGATTTAGATGGTGATGTCATGAGGAATTTTCTAATCTCTTCATTTGAAGCGGTGGAAAATTCCGACAGTGGTTGACCGGTGAACTTTATATCCGCACTTAGACTATGTTCAGGGTTTGAAGCTGAGTTGTTTGCATTTTGTAAATTTTCCCTGATTGATTGAATTTTTTAGAGAAAAAAATCACTAAACTTGTTGGACAAAGCAGTGTCACACTCACTCACTGGCAAAACAGCATCTTGGCTTTTCCCCATCAGTGTGTTTGTGAGTTTATATAGTCTTTTTGTATCATTACCACATTCAACGATATTAGATGAGTAGTAGGTCTGTTGACTTTCGAATAAGAGCTTACTATTAATACGACATTTCTCTTTGAAAATCTGTCGATGAACTTCGAGCTTTGATTTTCCCCATACGCGTTCTGCCTTCCGTTTCGCCTTTTTCGCAGTGTGAAGATCTGATGAATACCACTGAATATTTGGCCTCACAGTGAAGACTTTAGTTTGTAGAGGTGCATGATTGTCAATTGCTTCTATGATCCGGTCGTTATAGTGACGGACTAGGTCGCTTAACGAAATACTCTCGGAATTGTATGTCATGCTGGACTGAATTTCGCTTGCGAATTTATCGATGTCTATCGAACGCAACTTTCGATATGACACACTTTTCCTCGGTTTTGACGGTTTATATATCTGTAGTATACAACTGATTCCCTTATGGTCGAGAAAGGTATTAGCGGTGGAATCGCATATATAGCTATCGTCTACACACGGTGAATGTTTCAATATATGACTGTTATCCCTTGTGATAACAACATCCGAAATGTGACCATGAACGTGTGTTGGTTCGCGGACATGCTGAGTCAAGCCATGCTCTTTTAGTAAGCTCATAAACTTTTGTGTGCATAATTCTGATGGTTTATTCAAAGGAAAGTTCATGTCACCAGTGATGATAAGTTTTTTCATTCGCTACCACATGGGCATTGATGTATTTTGAATATTCTTCGAAAAATACAGATGTTTTGACATTATTGAGCTTAGATGCTGGCGGACGGTAAATGATACACAGTCGAAGTTTCGAGTTTTTACTACCAATGATACATTTAAAATGTTCAAAACTGGTAAATACCTCCTACGATTTTATTATGTTCACTTCAAGACCTGTCTTGTAGACCAATGCTACACCTCCACCTCTACGATTTTGTCGTGGTACACTATAAATATCAAAACCATCTGGTACAAGATCTGCCAAAGCAATATTGTCGGTGTCAGTTCCTAACCAAGTTTCAGTAAGTGCCATTATATCAATATTGTTTGATGTAATATAGTCACAAATAGATAATGCTTTGTTTTTTACTGAACGACAGGTTGGAATATACCATTGGGTCAGGATCGAGCAGTGGATTAGGACAGAACAGTGGGTTGGGTTTGACCAGTGGGTTAGGATAGACCATTGGGATAGGTTAGGACAGTGGGTCAGGATCGATAAGTGGCTTAGGATATACCAGTAGGTTCGGCTAGACCAGTGGATTAGGACAGAACAGGCGGTTGGGTTTGTCTAGCGAGTTTATATAGACCAGTGGAGTAGGATAGGTCAGTGGATTAGGATAGACCAGTCGATTAGGTTGGAACTGTGGGTTAGGCTTGACCAGTGAGTCCAGATCGACCAGTGGATTAGGACAGCAGTAGGTTGGGTTCGACCAGTGGTTCAGGATAGATCAGGTGGTTGGGATAGACCAGAAGGGTAGGATAGAAATGTGGGTAAGGATAGACCAGTGGGTTAGGATAGACCAGTGGGTAGCTTGGACAAGTTTGTTAGGATAGACCAGTGGGTTAGCATAGACCAATGGGTCAAGATAGACCAGTGGGATAGGACATAATAGTGGCTTGGGCTAGACCAATTGGTTAGGATTGACCAGGGGATTAGGACAAAACAGTGGGTCAGGACAGAAAAGTGGGTTAGAATAGACCAGTGGGCTAAGATAGATCAGTATGTTCGGTTAGGCCAGTGGGTCAGAATAGACAAGAGGGTTGGGACAGACCAGCGGGGTAGGATAGACAAGTGGGTTAGGATAGACCATTCGGTCACGATAGACCAGTGGGATAGGATAGACCAATGGGTTGGGATAGACCAGAGGGTCAGGATCGAGCAGTGGATTAGGACAGAACAGTGGTTTGGGTACGACTAGTGTGTTAGGATAGACCATTGGGATAGAACAGAGGGTAAGGATTGACCAGTGGGTTAGGAGAAACCAGTGGGCTAAAATAGACTAGTAGTTTTGGATAGAACAATGGGTTGGGCTAGACCAGTGGATCAGGATAGACTAGTGAGCCAAGATAGACCAGTTGATTAGGATAGACCAGTGGATTAGGACAATAGTGGGTTGGGTATGACTAATGGGTTAGGATAAACCAGTGGGTTAAGATAGACCAGTGGGTCAGGATAGACCAGTGGGTTGGGATAGACCAATGGCTTTTGCTAGACCAGTGGATCAGGATAGAACAGTGGGGTGGGTTTGACCATTGGCATAGGATAGAACAGTGGTTCAGGATTGACCAGTGGGTTAGGAGAGACCAGTGGGCTAAGATACACCAGTAGGTTTGAATATACCAATCGGTTGGGCTAGACCAGTGAATCAGGATAGACTATTGGGCTAAGATAGACCAGTTGGTTGGATTAGACCAGTGGGTCATGATCGACCAGTGGATTAGAACACAACAGTGGGTTGGGTTTTACCGGTGGGTTAGGATAGGCCATTGGAATATGTTAGGACAGTGGGTCAGGATCGACCAGTGGTCTAGGATAAACCAGTGGGTTGGGATAGACCAGTGAATTAGGACAGAACAGGCGGTTGGGTTTGTCCAGTGTGTTGATATAGACCAGTGGGGTAGGATAGGCCAGTGGATTAGGACGGACCAGTGGGGTATGATAGGCAAGTCGGTTAGGATAGACCAGTGGATTATGATAGACCTGTGGGGTAGACAAGTGGGTTAGGATAAACCAGTGGGTTGGGCTTGACCAGTGAATCAGGATCGACCAGTGGATTAGGACAGCAGTGGGTTGGGTTCGACCAATGGGTAAGGATAGATCAGTGGGATAAGATATAACAGTGGGGTATGATAGAACAGTGGGCTATGATACACCAGTGGGTAGCTTAGACAAGTGGGTCAGGATCGACCAGTTCGTTAGGATAGACCAGAGGCCTAAGATAGACCATTAGATTGGGATATACCATTGGTTAGGATCGACCATTGGTATAGGACACAACAGTGGGTTAGGATATACCAGTGTGCTTAGATAGACCAGTGGATTGGGCTAGACCAGTGGATTAGGACAGAACAGGTGCTTGGATTTGTCCTGTGGGTTGATATAGAACAGTGGGGTAGGATAGGCTAGTGGATTAGGATAGACCTGTGGCGTAGGATATACAAGTGGACTAGGATAGATCAGTGGGTTAGGATAGCCAAGTGGGTTAGGATAGACCAATGGGTCAAGATAGTCCAGTGGGATATGATATAATAGTGGCTTGGGCTAGACCAATGGGTTAGGATAGACCAGTGGATTAAGACAGGACAGTGGGTCAGGATCGACCAGTGGGTTAGGATAAATCAGAGGGCTAAGATAGACCAGTATATTGGGATAAACCAGTGTGTTAGGATCGACAATTGGGATAGGACACAACAGGGTGTTAGGATAGGCCAGTGGGTTGGGCTAGGCCAGTGGGTTAGGATCGATCATTGGGATAGAACAGTGGGCTACGATAGACCAGTAGGTTAGAATAGACCATTTTTTAGGATATACCAGCTGGGTGGGATAGAAAAGTGGGTTAGGATAGACCAGTGGGTTGGGCTAGACCAGTGGGTCAGGATCGACCAGTTGAATAGGACAGAACAGTGGGTTCGGTTCGAACAGTGTGTCGGGATCGACCAGTGGGTTGGGATCGACAAGTGATTCAGGATGGACAAGTGGATTAGGACAGAACAGTTGGTTGGGTTTGACCAGTGGAGTAGGTTAGACCGGTGGATTATGGCAGAATAGTGGATCAGGACAGAAAAGTGTGTTAGCAGAGACCAGTGGGCTAATATAGATCAGTAGGTTCGGATAGATCAGTGGGTCAGCATAGACAAGTGGGTTGGGATAGACCAGTGGGGTAGGATAGACAAGTGGGTTAGGATAGTCCGTTCGGTCAAGAAAGACCAGTGGGATAGGATAGACC
Organism: Gigantidas platifrons; assembly: GCA_002080005.1. Taxonomy (NCBI): domain Eukaryota; kingdom Metazoa; phylum Mollusca; class Bivalvia; order Mytilida; family Modiolidae; genus Gigantidas; species Gigantidas platifrons. The sequence goes on along the minus strand of MJUT01004240.1, from coordinate 4,638 downwards.
AATGGGTTGGGTGAGAGCAGAGGATTAGGATAGACCAGTGGATCAGGATCGAGCAGTGGATTAGGAAAGAACTGTGGGTTGGGTATGACTAGTTTGTGAGGATAGTCCATTGGGATAGAACAGTGGGTCAGGATTGACCAGTGGGCTAGGAGAGACCACAGGGCTAAAATATACTAGTAGATTTGAATAGAACAATGGGTTTGGCTAGAACATTGTATCAGGATAGACTAGTGAGTCAAGATAGACCAGTGGACAAGGATAGACCAGTGGATTAGGACAATAGTGGGTTGGGTATCACTAGTGGGTTAGGATAAACCAGTGGGTTAAGATAGACCTGTGGATTAGGATAGACCAGTGGGTTAGGATAGACCAATGGTTTCGGCTAGACCAGTGGATAAGGATAGAACAATGGGTTGGGTTTGACCATTGGCATAGGATAGAACAGTGGGTCAGGATTGACCAGTGGGTTAGGACAGACAAGTGGGTTAAGATAGACCAGTAGGTTTGGATATACCAATGGGTTGGGAGAGGCCAGTGGATCAGGATACACTAACTAGTGGGCTAAGATAGACCAGTAGGTTGAAATAGACCAGTGGGTCAGGATCGACCAGTGGATTAGGATAGAACAGTAGGCTGGGTTTGACCAGTGGGTTAGGATAGGCCAATGGGATAGGTTAGACAGTGAGTCAGGATCGACCAGTGTACTTAGATAGACCGGTAGGTTGGGCTAGACTAGTCGATTAGGACAGAACAGGCGGTTGGATTTGTCCAGTGGGTTGATATAGACCAGTGGGGTAGGATAGGCCAGTGGGGTAGGATAGACAAATGGGATAGGATAGACCAGTGGATTAGGATAGACCAGTGGGTTAGGATAGACCAGTGGGGTAGGATAGACAAGTGGGTTAGGATAGACCAGTGGATTAGGATAGACGTGTGGGGTAGGATAGACAAGTGGGTTAGTATAAACCAGTGGGTTGGGCTTGACCAGTGAGTCATGATCGACCAGTGGATTAGGACAGCAGTGGGTTGGGTTCGACCAATGGGTCAGGATAGATCAGGTGGTTGGGATAGACCAGTGGGGTAGGATAGAAATGCGTGTTAGTATAGACAAGTGGGTTAGGATAGACCAATGGGTCAAGATAGACCAGTGGGATATGATAGACCTGTGGGTTGGGCGAGAGCAGTGGATTAACACAGAATAGTGGGATGGGTATGACTAGTGGGTTAAGATAGACCACTGGGTCAAGATAGACCACTGGGTTACGGTAGACCAGAGGTTTGGGTTAGACCAGTGTGTCAGGATCGACCAGTGGATTAGGACAGAACAGTGGGTCAGGATTGACCAGTGGGTTAGGACAGACCAGTGGGCTAAGATAGACCGGTAGGTTTGGATAGACCAATGGGTTGGGCTAGACCAGTGGATCAGAATAGACTATTGGGCTAAGATAGAACAGTAGGTTGGAATACACCAGTGGGTCAGGATCGACCAGTGGATTAGGACAGAACAGTGGGATGGGTTTGACCAGTGGGTTAGGATAAGCCATTGGGATAGGTTAGGACAGTGGGTCAGGATCGACCAGTGGGTTAGGATAGACCAGTGTGCTTAGATAGACCAGTGTGTTGGGCAAAACCACTGGATTAGGACAGAACAGGCGGTTTGGTTTGTCCAGCGGGTTGACATAGACCAGTGGGGTAGGATAGACAAATGGATTAGGATAGACCAGTAGATTAGGATGAAGCTTTGGAGTAGGATATACAAGTGGGTTAGGATAGACCAGTGGCTTGGGCTTGACCAGTGAGTCAGGATCGACCAGTGGATTAGGACAGCAGTGAGTTGGGTTCGACCAGTGGGTCAGGATAGATCAGGTGGTTGGGATAGACCAGTTGGGTATGATAAATATGTGGGTTAGGATAGACCAGTGGGCTAGGATAGACCAGTGGGTAGCTTGGACAAGTTGGTTAAGATAGACCAGTGGGTTAGGATAGACCAATGGGTCAAAATAGACCAGTGGGATAGGACATAATAGTGGCATGGGAAAGACCAATTGGTTAGGATTGACCAGTGCATTAGGATAGAATAGTGGGTCAGGATCGACCAGTGGGTTAGGATAAATCAGAGGGGTGAGATAGACCAGCAGATTGGGATAGACAAGTGGGTTAGGATCGAGCATTGGGATAGGACACAACAGTTGGTTAGGATAGAGCAGAATGTTGTGCTAGACCAGTGGGTTAGGATCGACCATTGGGATATAACAGTGGGTTACGATAGACCAGTGGGTTAGAATAGACCTTTTTTTAGGATAGACCCGCTGGTAGACAAGTGGGTTAGGTTACAGCAGTGGATTAGGGTAAACCAATTGGTTAGGATAGACCAGTGATTTAGGATAATCAAGTGGGTTAGGATATACCAGTGGGTTGGGCTAGAACAGTGAATCAGGATCAACCAGTGGAATAGGCCAGAACTGTGGGTTGGGTTCGAACAGTGTGTCGGGATCGCCCAGTGGGTTGGGATCAACCAGTGTTTCAGGATGGACCAGTGGATTAGGACAGAATAGTTGGTTGGGTTTGACCAGTGGGGTACGTTAGACCGGTGGATTATGGCAGAATAGTTGATTAGGACAGACCAGTGAATCAGGAAAGAAAAGTGGGTTAGCATAGACCAGTGGGCTAAGATAGATCAGTAGGTTCGGATAGACCTGTGGGTCAGTATAGCCAAGTGGGTTGAGATAGACCAGTGGGGTAGAACAGACAAGTGGGTTAGGATAGAACATTCGGTCAGGATAGACCAGTGGGATAGGATAAACCAATGGGTTTGGCTAAACTAGGGGGTCAGGATCGAGCAGTGGATTAGGACAGAACAGGGGGTTGGGTATGACTAGAGTGTTAGGATAGACCATTGGGATAGAACAGTGGGTCAGGATTGACCAGTGTGTAAGGAGAGACCAGTAGACTAGTAGGTTTGGATAGAACAATGGGTTGGGCTAGACCAGTGGATCAGAATAGAACAGTGGGTTGGGTTTGACCATTGACATAGGATAGAACAGTGGGTCAGTATTAACCTGTGGGTTAGGAGAGACTAGTGGGCTAAGATAGACCAGTAGGTTCGGATAGACCAATCGATTGGGCTAGACCAGTAGATCAGGGTAGACTACTGAGCTAAGATAGACCAGTAGATTGGGATAGATCAGTGGGTTAGGATCGAGCATTGGGATAGGACACAACAGTGGGAAAGGATAGACCAGTGGGTTGGGCTAGACCAGTTGGTTAGGATCGATCATTGTGATAGATCAGTGGATTACGATAGACCAGTGGGATAGAATATATCATTTTGTAGGATAGACCAGCTGGGTAGGATAGACAAGTAGGTTAGGATAGACCAGTGGTTTAGGATAAACAAGTGGGTTAGGATATACCAGTGGGTTGGGCTATAACAGTGGGTCAGGATCGACCAGTGGAATAGCCCAGAATAGTGGGTTGTGTTCGAACAGTGGGTCGGTATCTACCTGTGGGTTGGGATGGACCAGTGATATAGGACGGACCAGTGGATTATGACAGAACAGTTGGTTTGGTTTGACCAGTGTGGTAGGTGAGACCAGTGGATTATGGCAGAATAGTTGATCACGACAGAACAGTGAATCGGGACAGAAAAGTGGGTTAGCATAGACCAGTGGGCAACGATAGATCAGTAAGTTCGGATAGACCAGTAGGTCAGTATAGACAAGTGGGTTGGGATAGACCAGTGGGGTAGGATAGACCAATGGGTCAAGATAGACCAGTGGGATAGGACATAATAGTGGCTTGGGCAAGACCAATTGGTTAGGATTGACCAGTGGATTAAGATAGAATAGTGGGTCAGGATCGACTTGTGGGTTAGGATAAATCAGAGAGTGAGATAGACCAGCAGATTGGGATATACCAGGGGGTTAGGATCGAGCATTGGGATAAGACAGAACAGTTGGTTAGGATAGAGCAGAAGGTTGGGCTAGGCCAGTGGGTTAGGATCGACCATTGGGATAGAACAGTAGGTTACGATAGACCAGTGGGTTAGAATATACCATTTTTTAGGATAGACCCGCTGGGTAGAATTGACAAGTGGGTTAGATTAGACCAGTGGATTAGGAGAAACCAATTGGTTAGGATAGATCAGTGATTTAGGATAAACAAGTGGGTTAGGATATACCAGTGGGTTGGGCTAGAACAGTGGATAAGTATCAACCAGTGGAATAGGCCAGAACAGTGGGTTGGATTCGAACAGTGTGTCGGGATCGACCAGTGGGTTGGGATCAATCAGTGATTCAGGATGGACCAGTGGATTAGGACAGCAGTGGGTTGGGATCGACCAATGGGTCAGGATAGATCAGGTGGTTGGGATAGACCAGTGGGGTAGGATAGAAATGCAGGTTAGGATAGACAAGTGGGTTAGGATAGACCAATGGGTCAAGATAGACCAGTGGGATATGATAGACCAGTGGGTTGGGCGAGAGCAGTGGATTAACACAGAATAGTGGGATGGGTATGACTAGTGGGTTAAGATAGACCAGTGGGTCAAGATAGACAACTGGGTTAGGGTAGACCACAGGTTTGGGTTAGACCAGGGTGTCAGGATCGACCAGTGGATTAGGACAGAACAGTGGGTCA
>MJUT01004237.1:616181-629358 GCA_002080005.1 Gigantidas platifrons | reverse complement strand
ATTTATACCCATCACAAGAATCTGGTCGCTGGTCAACATATCAACATATCGAAATATTCGGCAGGTTCGGATATGTATTTTATCCGAGGCATGTTGGATCTCTGTCCGAATTTTCCCCAAAAGCTATTCAGCATAAGTTTGGCTAATGCTCTCAATCCAGGATTCTTCTTTATGTTGTTGTAGTCCAGGAGTATTCCCTCCTTTTCGTGGTAGTCGCTAATGTACCTCCATTTATCGTTTTCGTTCAGACATCACTCTGGCCAACCACTGGTTTCCTGCTTCATTTTGAGGAAGGTATTCACGTAATCGGTAAAGAGTCCTCCAGTTTTCGTTTTCGGATCGTAATGTTCCGTTTCATCGAAATGCCACACTTCGTAGATGCGCTGAACTACATAACCTTTCTCCAATGCTTTCTTCAATTCGTCCGTGACCCATGTTCCCGTCAATGATCTTTCTTCGTCGTTATGTTGACACGGTGTCTGTTGGTGGTTTTCACTGCATGTTCTACACAGAGTAAACAGCAATTTGTTGTTCATTTTCACTGGTAATACGGGTATGTACAGTCCTCTTGGTGGAAGAATTTTGCATTTGATGAGTCCTTCGTACTGTTGTATATCTGTAAAACCTTCAGTGACGATCTGGGGGTGTCCGATAGGTATCTTTCCGGTCTTATTGATAAATGGATATAGGGAGGTTACGTCGACGTATGATATATCCTGGTCGTTTTGAAACAATGTAAACGCTTCGATGCGTCCTCCATAAAAAGCATCTCGGGGTTCTACCGGGTTGATCATCTTGGATTGTTGGACAAAGTTTCGTAAAGTGTCGTTTTCTCGAACTTCTCTGTCGAACCCACATTCCCACTTTCCAACGTAGATATACCCTTGACCTTCCAGGTATCGTTTCTTCTCCATGGTGCGTTGATATAGATCACCCATGGTGATACCATTGACCGGGTTGACAGTGTTGACATTGTAACAATGTAAACATCCGTGCCAGAACTTTCCGTTAAATTCCAAGACGTAGTTTTGTCCGTTCTCGTTTTCGTAATATCCATCCACTTTATAAGGTCCGATTTCCTTTTCCTCACCGTTTCTAGCATGTTGAATGTGCACCCCTGTGCTACATATTTGATCCATTGCATGGCTTTGATGGAATGTATTTCTTCTGGTCGGTATCCTTGTGCTGGTATAATACCGATGGTATCGGGTCGTATAAATTTCGTTCTAAAGACCAAATTGCAAGCAATTACTCATCGATCAATTTTAGTAACATGACGTCATCCTACACTTATAAAAACCGACTCGACGCAAAACATTCTCATTCTGCGCCCAGACACCGAAGTGAACAGACGTGTTTAGAGCTCAGAGCCTACATCAATTAGACAGAACAGATGTAAGTCATGCATGTAGTTTTAACAAATACAATTTATCTGACATGTAGTTGAAAATGTTTGATTCATGTTGTGAATACCTATACATTTGTCTTTTACAGATGTATTCCTGTGGATATTGTCAACAAACCTTTGCCAAGAAGAGTCAATTAATGGAGCACCACCGTCTAAACAAACACCATATTACCTTTACCTGTGGTGTATGCCATAAGCGTTTTACTAGAAAAGAAAATCTCAATAGACACGAGAGAAAACACAACAACGACAGCTTCTTTCCATGTAGCGAATGCGGATCGTTGTATAGACGAAAGGATAACCTGTATCGTCATCTGAAGGAGAAACATCAGAATGGAGCCGGTTTACAAAATCAACCCATGGATATCAACCACCCTGATCAGTATTACACCATTACTAAGGAGAAGGGAAATAAGATGCCTCGATTTAACACCGAATCCAACGAGTATAGAGTTACGTTCAATGAATTAAACGTTCAGAGTGTACCAGACATATTGAAAACCCTACAAAACTTATTTGACTCCGTTTTAACAGATGTGACCAAAGGAGTGTAGGAAGAGGATTTAGTCCAAGTTACCTTTGAATGTCCCGATTTGGATTTTCCCATCAGATTACCTTTTATGCAGATGAACCAACTGACCAGTGAACTACTACTAGCCGAAATAGAAAGAGTGCTACAGTCCAACGAACAGTTCGTCCTGGACCATTGTGTACAACTGAATATAACACACGTTAGCCTTCCTAAGGGTGGAACTAGAAAGAGATGTGATTACGTGGACACGGAGAGGTTCCTGAGAGATAAACGTTGCATCATCCAGATACAAAACAAAGATGACATGTGTTGTGCCATGGCCATCGTAACGGCCAAAGCTAAGATCGACGGAAACGAATAATGGAATTCTATTCGACAAGGTCATCATATCCAAGAAGAGTTTGCGTTGGAATTACACACCAAGGCGGGAGTACCCCTACATCAATGCGGAATCGAAGATGTAAAAACGTTTCAACGATTCCTGCTAGGATATCAGATACATGTGATATCGAGAGAGCATTTCAACGGAATCGTTTACCATGGACCCACAGCCGAGAAGAAGATCTACTTGTACTACCATGACAACCACTACGATGTGATTACCAGTATGACAGCATTCCTGAGTCGCATCTACTTCTGCACAAACTGTTACAAAGGATATAACACCAAAGAAGAAAACGCTTGCAACAACGTATGCCATAATTGCCGGAAGATTCACGATCAAACTGAAGATGATTGGATACATTGTCAGGAATGTGGACGATTCTTCAAAGGACCAGCATGTTTTAATCTCCACAAGAAGACGACACCATTGGGAAACTCAACGTGTACCTCCTATCACAAATGTAAGAACTGCGGACAAACCGTGAACAAACGAGTGGGAGATCATACCTGTGGAAACGTCTATTGTAAGACTTGTAAATATTATTATCCATCTGAACACCAGTGTTACATGCTGCCTGTGAATTACAATGATAGACAGAAGAAACAAAGAAACAGACTTACATCTTTTTCGATTTTGAATGTACCCAAGATGACAAGATCCAGTGTCAACAGGGATACCAATCGGATGACAACGGAAAATGTATTCGTTGCAAATCACCGAGGTGTGGAGCTTTCGAACCTAATTTATGTGTAGTACATAGACTGTGTTTAAAATGCATGGATCAAGGCGTCGATAAAGACAGTATCTGCCAAACATGTGGGAAGAACGAACTGGTGTTTGCCGGACCGAACACAACTGAACACTTTTGTCAATGGTTGTTTTCCGACGAAAACGAAGGGGCCACCGTTATTGCACACAATTTCAAAGAGTATGATTCATTGCCCATACTAGGGTATCTGTACCAAAACGGTGTGAAACCAACGATTATTGCGAATGGTGCCAAGAACATGTATATCGAAGTACCCGGATGTCATATTAGAATGATAGACTCCATCAACTTTTTACCTAGCGCATTATCGGAACTACCTAATATGTTTGGATTGGAGGAGCTCAAGAAAGGATATTTCCCACATTTGTTCAATAGGAAAGAGAACCAATCAGTCGTACTCAATCATCTACCAGACGCACACTACTACAGCCCGGATGCCATGAAACTGAAAGACAGAGAAACCTTTCCTGGGTAGTATGAGATCAACTACAGACAACGATTCGATTTTCAAAGAGAACTTTTGAGTTACTGTCGGTCCGACGTGGACATACTAAGAAGAGCCTGCCTAACGTTTAGACAACTGTTTTTGGAGATGACGTCTGGCGACGGACACAGAGGTATCGATCCTTTTCAGCAATGCATCACGATAGCCTCAGCTGGCAATTTGGTCTTTAGAACGAAATTTCTACGACCCGATACCATCGGTATTATACCAGCACAAGGATACCGACCAGAAGAAATACATTCCATCAAAGCCATGCAATGGATCAAATATGTAGCACAGTTTGAAGGCGTGCGCATTCAACATGCTAGAAACGGTGAGGAAAAGGAAATCGGACCTTATAAAGTGGATGGATATTACGAAAACGAGAACGGACAAAAATACGTCTTGGAATTTAACGGAAAGTTCTGGCACGGATGTTTACATTGTTACAATGTCAGCACTGTCAACCCGGTCAATGGTATCACCATGGGTGATCTATATCAATGCACCATGGAGAAGAAACGATACATGGAAGGTCAAGGGTATATCTACGTTGGAAAGTGGGAATGTGAGTTCGACAGAGAAGTTCGAGAAAACGACACTTTACGAAACTTTGTCCAACAATTCGAGATGATCAACCCGTTAGAACCCCGAAATGCTTTTTATGGAGGACGCATCGAAGCGTTTACATTGTTTCAAAACGACCAGGATATATCATACGTCGACGTAACCTCCCTATATCCATTTATCAATAAGACCGGAAAGATACCTATCGGACACCCCCAGATCGTCACTGAAGGTTTTACAGATATACAACAGTATGAAGGACTCATCAAATGCAAAATTCCTCCACCAAGAGGACTGTACATACCCGTATTACCAGTGAAAATGAACACCAAATTGTTGTTTACTCTGTGTAGAACATGTAGTGAAAATTATCAACAAACACCGTGTCAACATAACGACGAAGAAAGATCATTGACGGGAACATGGGTCACGGACGAATTGAAGAAAGCATTGGAGAAAGGTTATGTAGTTCAGCGCATCTACGAAGTGTGGCATTTCGATGAAACGGAACATTACGATCCGAAAACGAAAACTGGAGGACTCTTTACCGATTACGTGAATACCTTCCTCAAAATGAAGCAGGAAGCCAGTGGTTGGCCAGAGTGGTGTCAGAACTAAAACGATAAATGGAGGTACATTAGCGACTACCACGAAAAGGAGGGAATACTCCTGGACTACAACAACATAAAGAAGAATTCTGGATTGAGAGCATTAGCCAAACTCATGCTGAATAGCTTTTGGGGAAAATTCGGACAGAGATCCAACATGCCTCGGATAAAATAGATATCCGAACCTGCCGAATATTTCGATATGTTGACCATCGAGCAGATTCTTGTGATGGGTATACATTTTGTCAGCGACGAGATGGTGGAAATGAGATATCAATACAAAGAAGAGTTCGTCGAAGAATCCGGGAGAACCAACGTAGTCATAGCAGCCAATACCACAGCTCAAGCCCGTTTGAAGTTGTACAGTTATTTGGAACAATTAGGAACCCGTACCTTATACGCCGATACAGACTCAGTCGTGTATACCTCTAGGCCAGGCGAGTGGAAACCAAAACTTGGTGACTACCTAGGAGATCTTACCGATGAAGTGCCCGACAACAGAATAATAGAGTTTGTCACCGGTGGACCTACGAACTATGATTACATCATTGCCAGACCCGATAAGGATGGAAATACGACCATATGTAAAGTGAGAGGCATCACTCTCAACTACAAGAACTCCTTGACCATCAACTTTGATACGATCAAGGACATGGTCATTAACAAAAGAGATGACGTCAAGACCGTGAGGAACGACTTCAAGATCACGAGAGACCACAAAAGATTACTTACCGTACATCAAGACAAAGACTGCAGGATAGTCTTCGACAAAAGAGTCATCATGCAGGACTACAGAACGCGACCGTACGGATTTTAAGAGGGTCGTCTATCCTGTAATGGCCAAAAGAAGGTTTTCCGGCAGTATACGCCCCTGCACGAAAGATAGCATACTGTTGGCCCTTTCGTGAGGTTGAAGATACTGTCGGAAGGTAGACGATTCTCAATTGTACATAATTGTTTATACATGTAAATATTGCGAAATAAAAAATGTGTACATTATTATACGTTTGTTGTTTATATATAAAAAAAAAGAAAAGAAAAGAAAAAGAAAAAGGTTAATGCAGCCTCACAAGCCAGTCACAAGCCTGGATAAATGCAGAGTGACCTTCTATTGGGTAACTTTATATCTCCTTTGTTAGATGTGTACAATAAACAGAAAATTTATCCGAGAAACACTGATACAAATCACACATTAATGATATAGGGTTGGACATAGCACTCATTAATAACGAAATACCTTACCTAAAACGTTTGGATATAGGTCTCAAGGCTGACTTCACAATTGAGGAGTGAAAAATGGTTTAACATAGGGTCAATAGGTCTATAGTGACCCGATACTCTACTGACTTTTAATATATATGGTTTTGAAAACATTAAAGGTATTAAAATTTGTTCACATTTGAATGTAAATAGAATGGAAAGCAGGTTTGATTGTTTGTTTGTTTTGTTTTTCTGATGGTGCTTAACGCCACTTTCAACAATATTTCAGTTATATCGTGGCTGTCAGTTTTATTGGTGGAGGAAACCGGAGGAACCGGAGAAAACCACCGACCTGTTGCAAGTCACTGACAAACTTTATCACATAATGTTGTACACATCACCTTGATCGAGATGCGAACTCACAATATCAGTGGGGATAGGCACTGATAGCATAGGTAGTTGTAAATCCAACTACCATCTGATCACTACCAAGACGACCCCAGAAAGCACGTTTGATGAAACAAAAAACAATTTCTTGTATTCTAATTATACATCTGATATTATTGCCTTATGTGAAACATTTTTCATGAAAATATTTTAGATGACTCTTTGTATATAAATTGGGTTGTACAGGAGAAAAGAGATAGAACAGAACATTGCTGTGGTGGTTGGTTAGCATACATATAAGAAAATATGAAATATAAAAGGAAACTAGATCTTGTAACCAGTAATTTAGAAACAATGTGGTTTTAAATTAAATCATACCATAACAAAAGACTATGTTTTGTCTATAGTGAACTAGATTAACAAATGCGAGTCTGAACTAAGCAATGCAATTTACTTTCAATTCTTCAATTGTTTTACATGTGACTTTCACATTAATGTTTTGCTCCTCTGTAAACTGGCACAATAATGGATATCTGTTACCTTTAACAAGTTTTGTTTACTTCTTGTGTTGAAAACCTTAGAAGTAAAAATATGTCAATTTCAACTAATTTTTGTAAACTATTTTACTTTGTTGAGAAAATACACAATTTACTATTCCTCCAGTGAAGATGAATGAATTACTACAGGATCTTTTAAATCTCGACGTAAACAAATCAACTGCAACTGCAACTGCAACTGACAATATTGAACCTATGATTCTGAAAGCCAGTGCCCCATTTATTTTGTCTTCCTTAAGTTATATATTCAACATATTTATTAGACTGCAGTATTTATCCAAACATATTAAAAATGCAAAAATTTCTTCCATTTTTAAATCAGTACCTGGCAAAATACAATCTTCTATATGATGCCCTATCTGGTTTTAGATCAAATCATTCATGTCAAACTGCTGTAGTCAACAGCATAGATAAATGGATAGAGGAAATGAATAATGGAAATGTCAATGTAGTTATACTCTAAAAAGTTATATATGAATATTTCGTAACGGTCACCCAGATCACAGAAAATCACGTCTGCATATATGATATGTAAGCAAAATACAAAATATTGTAGCACTCTATTGTATTCTGTTATGATTTTCGCATGAAACTATGTTCGTTTCGTCTTTACCTCCAGTTGTTTGTATGAGTGCTCATGTATAATTTACATTATTTGCGTTTGTTTGAACATATTGTGTTGTGTTTTTGTTTTGTTGTCTTTGTCTTGTGTATCATATGTTGTCAGTTTCTCTGGATTGTCCATTTTTGATTGCTTCTTCGGTATTCTCTAACGTTTATCAAAGTTTCATATTTATGACCTTATTTAACTTTTTCATGAAGATATTTTTTCTTTGTCTGAGGAGAATTTATTTTGATAATTTGCAATATCCTTTAACACCTTTATGACTTGATTTTCGGTCGATAGACAAATAACCTTCTAGGAGAATGAATGTATTATTATAATTTACAGTTCCTAAATAATGTAATTATTATAAAGACTAACGCTTTCCTCCTTAAGTCATATGTTATTTATGGCCGTCGTGATGGAGATCGTATGGTAGTTGGGATTACAACTACCCGTGCAATCAGTTCATATGGCAAAATCGCGGCTACTTTTGTTATTCAGGAGACGATTGTCACGTGATTTAATTTAATTTTTTTTAAAATAAATTCATTATAAAAAAATCCATATTGTTGTGCTTGCATCCCATTTAGGCACCTCATACTTGACTTGATCATGTGATTCGTTATTTTTATTTCAACCGGTGTCAAGATGCAGACAGAATTCTGTATGGAATATATATGTTTCCAGCAAGTTTTACATATATTTTAAGGGACCTCGTCAGGACATCAAACTCGTTGAAATTTGAAGCTGCTTGGAATCTTTGTTCTTTATTTGTGGAAATTTTTACACGTTTTGCCCGGATCTTTAAGACCGAAAGTTTTATAAATTTGCATCGCATCACCAGCAACATTTGTTTATAGTGTCTCTTTCGAAGTTTTCTTCGGCGATTTGTTTTACTGTTTACATAGATATTGAAAGAATAATATTCATTTTTCTGATATCACTCGGAAACAATGTTTTATATCAAATTCTAACATGACGTCCTTCATTGTCTATATAAATAATACAGTGATAAAACTCACGATATATTTTAATTCGCTCATGCGTATTGACGAACAAATTACAAACATAATTCCATAGTGAATTTATGTATTCATACAGCACTGTGGTGCATAACAAACATAAAAATGCCCGTATTGTTTTTACCTATATTTTTCCGGAATAAATACTTAAGACAACCATCAATGGACTTTGACTTTTGAAATTTAACATCTTCCGGCAGTCGTTTACAAGGAACGCTGATGACATTGAAAGACATGGTTACTGATTTATTTTTAAGATTTTGTGAACATTTTACTAAATTCAAAATGCCATTAAATTGAAAAATATCAGTAACTTCATAGCATCACAGTCTACTTATACATAAAAGAAAAACAACTGTAAACTGTAAAACATGAAGATTAGTGAATTTTGTTATGAAATGCATTTCCATTACCGACTTCCACTTCAAAAAATAAGTTAGATTTTTCCTACTAGAATCGAAATAATTCATGGAAGCCAGAGTTTGTATCACGTTTTAACATGGGTAACATTATTTTCGTTGCATTTTATCCCTCGCTAACGCTCGGGATAAAATTTGTATGAAAATAATGTTACTCATGTTAAAACTGTATACAAACTCTGGCTTCCATGAATTATTTCTTAAATAAACTGAACTTCGGGTATTGACCTGAAGACGGTATCAGGGTAAATTTTCGCACATCACAAATTGACCAGAAATTCTATTATTTCTAAAATAGCCAATTTTTGAAAAATTGCCATTGAAATTGACAAACGCATCGACGCCATTAAAAAAGGCGACGTATGCAAATGAGCAAAACGGCCTGATTTTGCCATATGTCCTATCACCACTAAAGTTGTGAGTTCAATCCCGTTCATGGCGAAGCGTACTCGATTTTCTTGTCCCAAAGATTTTAAATGATTTGACTTTCCAGTCTGTTGACTGAGCTGCCTGTTGAAAGTTGCCACAGAAACGGGACATGCGTACTAATGTTGATATCTACGTCTTCATGTTGATTACATTTGTGCTTTTTCCACAATGGCCACGTTATTTCTCTTTTCAATAAAATTCCATATAAGATAATCAATTCTAACTATATTCTATAATTAATCAACTGTGCATTTTACAGTTAGGAAATTTCTACCATTTTATTTACGAGTTAATTGTTATATCAATGTTTTGCACAGAACCGGAAATTAGAGCCTAAAAGTTACACGAAATGAAATAAACATCAAACGTGGAAATAACATGAAAGTAAAATTCAACAATAACACGTATTCACATTCACATGTAACTGGTACAAATAAAAGATTTTAGGATTGTATTTAATATTTTTTTCTGTTTTATTTGGGTTCGAAAATGTCGCTTCCTATACGGAAATGGTGCTAAATATCAATAACTCTTACCTACAATGGGCGCTGTCCAGTAGAAACAAGAAACATATGTAAACTTACAAAATGTCGATATTTAATTCAGAGCGCCCTACGGGGTTTTGGAATAACGCTCATAATCAAAAAGATTGGAAAACCAAACAATTTAAAGTTTTTTGGAGCAATAGGCCAAAGGGCTTAAACAGGACAGATGAAATTGGCTTAAACAGGACAGATGAAATTGGCTTAAACAGGACAGATGAAATTGGCTTAAACAGGACAGATGAAATTGGCTTAAACAGGACAGATGAAATTGGCTTAAACAGGACGGATGAAATTGGCTTAAACAGGACAGATGAAATTGGCTTAAACAGGACGGATGAAATCGGCTAATGTTGTAAACAGGACAGATGAAATCGGATAATGTTGCCCATTGTCTGAGTTAGATTGTCTTTTGGTTTAATAACTAATTTTCAAACTTTCTTTCCTAAGCTTAAACATTTTTCTGTTTTTACCAATATTGATCATAATAAATAATGAACGGTGGTCATGATCGTTGGTCATTTGAAATACAATTGTCATTACAATTAGTATCGATCACCACCAGAGTTGTGAGTTCGATTCGCGCACATAACGAAGTGTATTCGATACGATCTGATGTGATAACGTTAACTTTGTCGGTTATTTCCTCTGTGCTAAAACCTCATAGCTCATAACAAATCAAACATGTCAAATGGTATCTAAAACTGATATTCAGGTGGAAACAAACGTTAAAGAATACCGAAGGGGCAATCAAAAATGAGCAATCCATAGAAACGAGCAACATTGGGTACACAATACGAAGACAAACAACAGAAAAACTCAACACAATATTTGTTGGACATCACTATACGCAAACAAATACAAATGACGTAAATAATACATGATCCCTCTTACAAACCAGTGGAGGTCAAGACGAACAGAACGTTGTTATATGCGGAAATCGTAGCAGACATCAGAACACGGAACTCAGAACGCAAAGACAAATAATAGGACAACACAAATAAAAAAACTCTCACTATAACTAAACGCACCGAACACAATAGACATTGCAAATCCATGGCTTGGAACAGGCACAACATGTGGTGGGTTTAAACCGGTCATTGAGATCCCAATCCTGTATTTTTTCCTTTGTTGTATTGTCTGTTCTTCCTCGACTTAAGTGTTTGTTATCAAGTATCCGGGTTGCTGTTTGTTTTGTTTGTATTATTTACTTTATTCACAGAAGTAGAAAGCTCATTAACGTTATTATCTCTATATAATAAGGAAATAATTTTTTTTTTTACAAATTGCCAATGGTTTAAATCTATATGCTTTTATTTATATAAAATTTCCAAATTACTGAAATGTCTGCTGTGTACTTTATGACAATAAAAGGCTTGACGTATATTGACATGACGTCTTTGTGAGTAACATCCTGGTGTATTGAACTCTTGTGATTTACCTCCTGGTGAATTACACTATATTGTTAATGACCATAATATACGATTTAAAATCCATTCATTACAGTCAAACCTGTATTACTAGGTGACGATTGGGAGAAAGCAAAAATTGGCCTTACAAGACAGCTTACATCTTAAAAAATTTTCAATTTGAATTATGTTTTATATGACATGACAATAAACAGATGAACTTTTAATACAGGTTACAGCTTAATGGGGGTGACCGCATGGGCAGGTTTAACTGTACCTTGATTTTGAAGTACTATAGTCAATTCATTGAACAGAAAAAGAATGAATTCAATGAAAGATTCTGGAAGACAGAGGGAAAAGACATATTTGAGATTTCAGATCTTTGATTCCCATAGTATAAGGATTGTCAGAATACCAAACCATCAGAAAAAAAGATAGCATTCTGTTAGATCATCGACTCAATTAGGTCTGGAATGGTGATGAGTACAGTGACCCCCAGCATGGGAAACATCTGCACTGAAAAAAAATATTAATCAATCTGATTATTTTTTTAATCAAGTGTCTAGGGTGAGTTAATCAGATTAGTTTCTGATACAGCTGGCAATCAATCTGATGAGGCTGGTTATCAAATCTAAGGTCTAACATCAACGCATGCGTGCGATTCCTTTTTACCCGCCACAAACCACGTTTGCAGCCAAAGCAGGGGATTGGCCAAAGAAAAAAAGCTTTCAAAGAATTAGTGTCGTTATTTCTGGGTAAGTTTGTCTACAATATGTTTTTTTCATTGATGTACGTATCTTTATTGATATAGGAATGTCGATTGTGCACGAAATTGCAGCATGTTTATGCAGGTCAAACTTCGTCTTGCCAAATGCACACTGAAATTACTTCAAAGTGATGATACTTCAGCTAAAATGTGGTTTTAAAGATTAAGCGTAAAGCAGGGACGTATATAGCTACACACGTCCCTGGCGTAAACTGTACAGGAAAAAAGGGGGTTCCAGAGTAAAATAAAAACGATTTCAGTCTTATTTTCGGCAATTTTCACGTCAGTTTTACATATTTTCCGGGAAAAGGGGGTTCCAACCCACGGATTATGATAAATATACATGCGTGATCATTATTGACGTAAAATTGTTTGTAAATTTCGTTTTTTAAAAATACGGAATCTGTGCAGATCGGACTCTGATCCTATCCATGAAATGTTTTATCCATCTTGGTCATTACTGTGTTTACAGCTACGAACATACTATAATAATACCAATCGCGTATGCGACAATGAATCAAAGCAAAATTACCAATACCACACACAAAACAGAAAACAAACTGAAACTGAGGGAAATACAGAAAAACAACTAGGCAGACATGACTTTAACAACTTTCTTATTTCAGTTTTTGCTACGGTCATGGGAAAACACAATAAGACAAAAAGGGAAGAATATCAGAGAAAGCGGAAACAAGTTCAAAAAGAAAAACGAAAACTTTCACAAGACTCAAGAGTCTAAAATGTGCAACTCGTATTCACAAACTGAGCACGAAGTTCAACACAATTTTAATGATGTCTCTAGGCACCAGACACATATTGAAAATAAAATGTTTCAGTCAGATCAGGAATCATCCTTTATCAATGATCTAAGTTCACAGAATAATGAGTCGGTTGAATCTCCATTTCATGTTTCAACTTCATCTTCAAAAGTTTCAAAGATAACGTCATTTTTTTCCAAACGTTCAGATCACAAATCGTTTTCTTGGGAGAGGGTAGAGGCGACAGATCCATTATTGGTTAAATGGGAGGAGTACAAAATGATACAGAAAAGAATTCATCAGATTAAGACCAGAACATTTTAGAGTG
>MJUT01004237.1:592728-605951 GCA_002080005.1 Gigantidas platifrons | reverse complement strand
TGTATATAATGTTAATCAAATTTGTTATTTAAATGAATTACTTTTATTTTGTAGATCAATGTACCATTTTTGTTTCGGATCTGTGATGCATGCCTGTTTGTGAGGACAATGAAATTGAATATTGTAATATTTATAAATAAATAAAAGGCTGCTACACCTGTAGGCATTTATCCTATTGATGTGTTGAGTTTTATTCGATAAATAATTTATTGTGATGTAATTATACTTTTCTTAGGGAACTACGAGAGGTAATTAAAAACACGTCTGCTCCGTTTACATACGTTTTAATAAGAGAAAGTAAAACACAGAACAAATCCGGACATCCTTTGCCACATACGTAATACAATACGGAAACAGAATTATGCACATGATAAACAATACTGAAACTGAATTACACACAAACATAAATATATGCATACATGTATATATCACATCCCCCGCCACAACAAAAAGTTGTTCCAACTTTTTCCCAGTGTGGAATTTAGTTTTGGGATTTATGGTATCCATGCTATCTCACAAAATACACGTATCAACTTATACCGTTAACTATAACTTTCACCCACATATATTGTAGAACAAAATGTTGTAAAACATTACAGATATCAACATGAATTTGAATCCTAGTTGTCATGAAATGTGGCAATATATATAGTTTAATGAAAACACTAGAGACCTCACTCTTAAAATTTAAAATTGTAGATGTTTGCTACCAGTGATGAAACATAAGACATACCCCAAAAAAATTACGACTATTTCTCGCACTCGCTCGCCTGGTCATTCACTGATTCTCACTAAATAAAAAAAATAATGAAGTCCTATATCTGTCCACTAAAAGCAAAACTACCAAGGTTATTTGTGATTAACATTATAATCGACCACTGACATTGATTCATTCATTATCATTGTTTTACACATCGTAATGTTCTTATATTCTCATTAATTAAATGCCTTGAACTATGTATTTGATACATTATGCATATAAAACCACAAAACAACAACAACAAAAACTAGTGTGTATCCCAAAGAAAATATCTTGCCATCGTCATAAAACACAGCACGGAATATAACATTAAACATAATTTCTCAGTTTTATCGAGTTTCATATACGCAAATATCAAATTTTGGACTTTTTCAACAACAAAAAATGAAAACTGATAGCATTCATATCTTGAATCGCTAAAGTGCATTAAACCCTAAAAATAATATCCGTGATCATAACACTCATTTTCACAATACATTATCTTAATAAAACATTTGAAAAACAATTGTCATGTGTTAAATATAAATTGTTACATTTCCAAGACAATCTAAAATTCAAAAATGTTCGTGAATAAACTTTCCATAACATCTTGAATTTGGTTGCGTCCTGATACTTGTAGCACGATATACAGAACATTAAATGTTCGAGAGATGAATCCCACAGACGACGGACAAATCATAAAGCAGTTAATTCATAATAAAGTTCCGATTATATTTCACAATCCTGCATCTGTTGCTAAGTCGTGAAATAAATTTCACAGACGACGGACATTCATGTACAAAATATTTCCGTGTGAAGAGTGAGGTGTATTGTATTCAATGTTCAATATTTTCAGTGTCTCTTTCATTGCCGTGAAATACATTTCACAGACGACGGACATTTCAAAATGTTCACTGAATTCTTTCTTTGTAGATTTAGAACATATTTCAGAATCTATTTATGAAAAGTAACAAATTGTAAATTGTATTTAACATTTCACATTCCAGCAGTTTTTACTAGTACTACGCCGTGAAATGAATTTCACAGACGACGGACAATTCAATATATACAAAACGTTTCTGAATGAAATTGTTTGCAGCAAGAAACATTTATTAGTACAACTTTCTCTTTAGTGTTTTTGCCATTAATCAATCGTGAGATAATTCTCATAGACCAGAAAAACAGGGTTTCACGGACGACGGACATGAAATGTCTCATAATGTTAATTTTCCCATACAATAACTATATACATTTATACCATATTTCTCATACTAAGTCATGAGATAACCATCACAGACTGGTACATTTTGCATTACACAATTCCACGGACGACAAACGTGAAATGTCATAAAATGTTGAGCAACTATATACAATCTTCTCATTGTATTACCATCAATCAGTACAGTCATGAGAAAACTCTCACAGACTAGCGAAAAAGGCACAAATATTGAAAAATAACAATTGTATTCAATTGATGTCCAACAATAAACATTAATTACTAATCTCAAGCCAAAGTTGTTTTTTTTTCTTGTACAAATAAGCAAGACATGAGATAAATCTCACAGTCTCATGCAACTTTTTGTGTTATATGAACGGCGGAGGTTTTGCCTGCAAAAGTTTTCTGGCTTTAGGGCCTAATTGTTCATTTTTCAGCCAAATTGAATTTTGTGCAGGTTCAACAACAATATGCGCAAGATAAACTGGGTTTTCATTTAATATTTTCTGGGCTAGAAATCGTTTTACTTTTAGTATCCCTGCATTTGAAGATTCGGACAGTTCAGAAGCTATTTCTTGTGGGTTGATGAAATTTTCGTCTCGAAATCTAGCAGGGTTCCTATGTATCCTTTTCGATCGTGTATTTAAACAAGGAGCAGGAATGTCAATTTCACTTGCGGAAAAACGGACCCTGTCATTAACGTCACTTGTATTTTGGGATGCAAGTCTCTGCTGTTCAGCGGCACTTTCGTTTGCATAGTCCACTTGGTCTGTTTCGTCCGAAATCACTTGTTGATCTTTGTCCTTATCTAACTCGTTTGTCATAACTTTGTCAGCGAAATATTTAGCTGGATTAGTTTGTCTAACGTATGCCGCTTTTAATCTATTGACGTGAGTTGGTTGTGAAAATGTTTTCCCAGTTTTCGGATCCCTTAATGTGTACATATGTGGACTGTTTACCTTTGAAATAACAAACGGACCGGAATATTTGAATTTGAATTTCTGGCCTTGTCCTGCTGGGTCTTTCGACAAATAAACAAAATCGGTATGCTTGAAACAAAGTTCGGAATTTCTGTCTTTATTGACTCTCTCTGTCATTTTCAGTTGTGACTGCATAGAGTTTTGGTGCACTTCAGTACGGATAATTTTCAATTTTTCATTATGAGCTTTTATATACGCATGGCAATCTTTTGGCAATGAAGTAAAATTCGAATCTTGCGTGTGTACAGATAAAGGAAAGCTAGGTCGTGTCCCAAAGACAATTTCGAAAGGTGAACATTTCAAACTAGAATGGACAGTATTGTTGATCGAAAATATAATAGCTGGTAAAATATCTTCCCAGTGAGTGCCTTTCACAATATACGGTGTCATTCGTTCCGGTAATGTTCTATGCGATCGTTTGCAGGCACCTAGGCAATGGTGCGTAAAACTGGGCGTAAATTCCTGTTGAATGTCTAACAGACGACATACTTCTTGAAAACACTTTCCCATAAATTCTGATCCTTTATCGCTTACAATAGTTTTGCATGCTCCGAATTGTGTAATTAATTTAAACAAAATTTGTGCAACTGTCATATTATCTGTGTTCGGAATAGGTTCGGCATAAAGAAATTTACTGAATAAGTCAATAGCTGTAAAAATATTGCGATTTCCTTTTGGAGATATTGGAACAGGTCCATAGAGATCAATTTCCCACACTTCGAATGGTGCAGCTGGTGTATGGAAAGAAACTATCGCAGCTTTTGTGTTCACTTTTGTTGTTTTCCTACTTTGACACTCATGACAAGAACGTATATATTCGGAAACTTTCTGACTTAACCTTGGAAAGAAGTATTGCTCTTGAATTAAATCAATTGTAGTTTGTATGCCGCTGTGTCCACCTAAAGGAGAATCGTGGTACATTTTAAGTACAGTTTTCACGGCAATTTCGGGTAATACTAGTTGGTAACATTTCTTAATTCGTGAACGTGCTGATCTCGCATTTCGTGAATGAAATAACAAATCGTTGATCATACAAAAATCTGGTGCTAAAAGAAGTAGTTTACGTGCATCTTTTTGTAGAGTCGGTAGTTTTTCATTTTCGAGATATCGTATGAATGTATTACAATACTCGTCTTTTCTTTGCAAATCACGCATGGAGTCTGCGCTAAAGTCTGATTGACGGAAAATCTCAATTTGATCAATTAAATCAACATTTGAATCGTTTTCTGTCGTATTCACTATTTCCGTCGTGGTTTTTATGAGTTTCTAAGTCGTTTGTTATCAAATTATTATTTTCTGTCGTAGTTTCTTGATTTACAGATTGATTTGTTTCTGACTTTTTAGTGTCTACATTTGCACTTATACGATTCTCTGAGTGTTCATTTTCTTCAGAACTTGTTGATAAGTCTGAAAGTATTGATTTCGACAAGTCATTTATCACTATATTTCCGTCGTTTTCATTCTCCGAAATCAACTCGCTGCTCAAATTGTCCTTCGAACATTCAATTTTGCTTTCAGTATCTACATTGCGTTCGTTCTTAGACGGAATCGTAGTTTTGATTACTTCGTCTACATTGTTGTTGCTTTCACTTTTACATGTGTATTGCACTGTTTGATCAGTATTTTGACCACTTCGTGAAAACTCTATTTGTCCGGCGCTTTCGCTTATATGACTCATTATCACACAAATCTTCTGTATCTGCATCGTAAAAATCATCGTTCTTCAAATTAAAAACTGGTGGTAGAAGAATTCGATTAAGTAAGCGTATATTGTTCAACTGTCTATCATTTTCGTCGCTTGAGTTGTCTTTCAATAATAAGCTCGAAAAAGTTTGTCCATTCGGAATTTTAATATTTCCGACATTTTCCTGTTCATATGGGAAATACGGGTCATCTTCTTCTGGACTTTCGACTATTTCACAGTTATCTATACGGCATCTAGACAGGGCATCGGCAACTTGCATTTCTCGGGCTGGTTTGTATTTTAGCTCAAAATTATACTGTTGCAAAATTGCGATCCATCTTTCGTAAATGGCCCCTTTGAGTTGATTCTGAAATAGCGGTTTTAAGGCCTGGTGATCACATTCGACAACGAATGGTCTGGTTCTGAGATATGAGGAACAATCTAATATAGCTGTGACCATGCCAAGGAGCTCTAGTTTAGTTGGACCATATGAGTTTTGCCATTTACTAAGAGTTTTTGAACCAAAGAGAATAACCCGAATGTCAGTTTCATTTTCATCTGTTGGAACTTTTTGATAAAGAATATACCCTATGCCTCTTGATGACGTATCTACCCCCAGATAGAACTGTTATTTGTAATCAGGAAAGGCCAGAATTGGCGAATTCACAAGTAATGTTTTGACTTTTTCAAAAGCAATTTGTTGCTCTTCAGTCCATTTGAAATGCACATATCTCTTCAAAAGTCGTGTGAGGGGTTCCATTTCTGCGCTAAAGCTCGGAATGTATTTTCGGAACCAATTAAATAAACCAACCAAACGACGTAATTCTTTAACTGATGTCGGAGCTGGGCACTCTTTAATTACTTCGACACGGTCAGGCGGTGGTTGAATACCGTCTTTTGAAATTTTGTGTCCTAAATATATACATGAATTTTGCGCAAATTTACATTTCTTTGGTCCAACTTTCAAACCAGCAGCTTTGAGACGGGCGCAAACGGCATCTAAGTCTTGTATATGCTGATCAAAGGTTTCAGACACTATCAAAACATCGTCTAAATAGCATACGCACGACTTAAAAGTGAGGCCTTTCAGTACCTTATCCATCAAAAGTTGAAACGCTGAAGGCGATGAGCTCAATCCCATAGGTAAGCGCAAAATTTAAATGTGCCATAACATGTATTGAAAGCTGTGAAACGCTGACTTTGTTTGAAATTGGAAGCTGAAAAAATCCACTGCTCATATCGATTAGAGACATAAAATTTGGTATTTTGTTCGAGAAAGATTCAGTAAGATCCTGTAAGTCCGGAATGGCATAGCTGAAGTGTTGGGTTTGAGAGTTTAAATACCGGAAATCACAACAAAAACGAAATTTTGACAAACTGCCCTCTTTTGACGTATTACTAGCTGTATTGTTATGAACCTTTTTTGAAACAAGAACAATGGGACTTGTAATTGGAATATCCTCGGACTCATCAACTGGCGCAATTATGCCTTGTTTTAGGAGCTCGTCCAAATGATTGCGTAAAATTTCTTTCTTTTCGGGTATCAGTCGATACGACCTTTGATTCTTAGTCTTGAAGTCGGGTTTTAATGTTATATCATGTTGTACAAATTCTGTGTACCCTAAATCAGGATTTTCTGGCGTTACAAACAACTCTTTATGAGTTTGTAAAAATTTCAAGAGCGACGTCTGTTCACTTTCAGATAAATGATTAGGCATTTCAAAATAAGATGCAAATTGTGAGTCTATTTTCTCCTCGTCAACCTTGAGATTTGTTAGTTCAATGTTATTTACAAAATGTTTACCTGTGTGTTCAGGCATAGGAACAAAAACATGATCACTATTTAAGACCTCAAACTCAGAAAAAATCTGCCCTTTATTCACAACTACAGTTTCATTAGTTAAGTTTAATACTTTTATAGGTACAGTACTATCTTTGTTAACTGTTACAACGGCCTTTTCTGCAATAAGTCCGTACTTGTCAAGATTTTTACTGCGACATATACCTTGAGTGCCGTACCGCACATTTCCCTTCAATTTACCCCATATCATACTTTCCGTATTTGGCGGTATTGAAATCGGTTTCTGCGTATGCACATTCGTGAATTTCACCGCTGATGTGTGATTACTAAAATCTAGAACTATATTCTTAGAACATAAATAGTTTGTTCCTAAAATCAATGGATACGATGTTTGAGACATAATATATACAGGTATCCAGTGTTTACCCTGTGAAACTGTTATTTTAATATCAGATGTTCCAAAAATATTTACACATTGGTTGTTGGCTAAAGTTATTGTTTCAGATGCAGATTTGAAATTAGATTTATGCGAGTCCTGTATTGAATTGTAACATTGTTGAGACATCACATTTATTGAACTTCCAGTATCTATCAAAGCTGAAATTTCTAAATTCGATATTTTCACATGCATATATAAAAATTTTGGGACTGATTCAATTTCGTCATCGCTTGAATATTCTGTGTTTGAAATGTTATACTCATCAATTTGTACATTATTGCATGATTTCTTAATGTTACTAGGTGATCGAGATTGTTGTCTGGTACGAGTTATTTTCCTCCCGATGGACCGTGCCATGTGGCCCCCGGGTTCTTGTGGTCTCCCGAATTTGCATGTTTAACACACTGAATAACAGAGTGACCATTCTTGCGACAGATCCTACACTGCATTTCTGGATACACATTACCCTGTTCGTTCCAGTTACAAGCCCGTGCATAGTGATTTGGGGCACGACATTTACGGCACAATCTATCAGTATTGTCTTGGTTATTTTGGTCGAACCTTGTCCGTGAACGTTGAGGACGATCGTCATTATTGTTAAATGTACCACAATTGTTGTTTTTGTCTTGTGTTAGTTTCTCAAACGCCTCAGTTAAACTACTGATTTGACCTTGCAGTTCACCTACAACAGACTTTTTGAATTCATGTAAATCTTTTAACTGAACATACTTGTCATATCTGGGTTTTGCAGCTGCAACTAACGGCGCAGCATCAGACCTATATCCATACGCCTCTCCCATTTTTGCTGCAGATAGAACATCTGCGCTACCTTTGTGATTACCAGCACGGACGAAAAAGGCGTTTTTCTGGTAAACCCTTTATAAACTTATTCATTATCTCATAATCAGATTTTGTCAAAAGTTGTCCCTTCTCAACTAATTGAGCATAGAAATCATCAATAACCTGCCCCTGCGACAGTTTTAGATTTTCGAATACTTCGCTTTCAAGCAACATTGATGGGCTCTTCCAATCTACACTAATAAATTGTTTCCGAAATATTTCTTCAAAACCTCTCCAAGATGATTTATTTTCAGATGACAACATATTGAACCATGTAAGTGCTGGACCACTTAAATGGAAATGAAATGCAGCTATTTTTCGGGAATCCTCATACGGTTTGATATAGTGAAGGGTTGCGTAGGATTCGAATTCCGCAATAAATTGAGAAGCGTTTTCATGCGGATACCCGCCAAACTTTCTACAACTCGCTAATCTCTCCATAACTGAATCTCCCAAATTTAATGGCAAGTGTGATTGTTGATGAAACTTATTTTGATTGTGTGATGTAGATATCAATGTGGGTAAACTGTATGGCCGAATAGTGGGTTTATAACAAGTAGAATCTTTGCTACAATATGAATAAGTTTTTGGGGTATCTGGTGTTTGAACGGAAGGCAAGTCGAAATGGGAATCTGGAGTAGGGGCTCTATGTAAAAGGTAGCTTATATCTGGCTCTAACTCGCTCGAAAATTGATTAAATTCCAAAAAATCATCAGACAATATAGAATCATCGCTGCATGTTGAATTTGACGACATATAAATACCAGGACAAGGAAGATATGTGACATATACAAATTTGGAGTAAAATTATGCTAACATATTTATTTAGTATATAATGAGATGAATCTCACATAATAGTAGTCAGTAAAAAAAAACATCTCTTGACAGAAACTTTTCCTGTGAGCCTTCCATGTGAGTGTCAAACGAAGTGAATGAGATAAATCTCACATGCATGTAACAATAGTTTAACGTTTATTACAATCCTCCCCTAAGCGCAATGATAATCTGATAAGCCATAAAATCGCCAGCTCGCGTTGAGGATGAACTCCATCAGAGTAAACTCCGTAGTTATGTGAATATGTTGCTCTACTATTATACCAACGTTTTCTCACCTTTTCTAAATCTAAATTAAAACTTGGCGAATTTGCATGTAACACAGTATTTGTCTCAAAAATAAATTTGTTCACCTGTTCAATTTGAGATTCTAACAGTTTATCGTCAGCCCTAAATAGTTCTGCGTCTGGATGTTTGTGGCTTAGATTCCACTGATAAACAGAATAATATGGGAGCTCTAAAAATATAAGGTTTACCGTAGGAAAGTCTGCAATGAATTTGTAAATATCTCTATATTTTGCACAAATGTTCAAAACGCGATCGTTAGATGAGGTTGATCCATTATTTTCTGCATTGTCTATATCAGATATATTATCATTTGCAGTTGATATTTCAGAGGTGTCAGTTATATCATGGTATATTGTCTGATCATCCTGGTCAAAGTTTCCTAAATTATGCTGTGAATTGCAAGAATATATATATTTTTTGTTCTCAACTGCAAAATACATCAATACAGAATATAGTACAATAATATAATAACATATAAAACATCATACAATCTATATAATAAAGTACAATTAAATCTTCTTACAATCTATTCATACATTGTAATCATATGTATATTGCAGTGGATTGTTTTTTTTTTTTTTTTTTAGAATATAGAAGATGAGAAAAGAGGTATTTCACAGAGTTAGATCATTGTTTGTCCTTTTGTACTTTTTCTGTTGGTCATTGTGTTGTATATTCTTCTTCGATATACGAATTCTGATATTACCCCTTTGATATCTTTAGGTCATTGTGTTTCCTGTTCTTCTTCGATATACGAATTCTGATATTACCCCTTTGATATCTTTAGGTCATTGTGTTGTATATTCTTCTTCGATATACTAATTCTGATTACCCCTTTGATATCTTTCGGTCATTGTGTTGTATGTTCTTCTTCGATATACTAATTCTGATTACCCCTTTGATATCTTTAGATCATTGTGTTCTATGTTCTTCTTCGATATACTAATTCTGATTACCCCTTTGATATCTTTAGGTCATTGTGTTGTATGTTCTTCTTCGATATACTAATTCTGATTACCTCCCTTTGATATCTTTAGGTCATTGTGTTGTATGTTCTTTTTCGATATACTAATTCTGATTACCTCCCTTTGATATCTTTAGGTCATTGTGTTGTATGTTTTTCTTCGAAATACTAATTCTGATTACCCCTTTGATATCTTTAGGTCATTGTGTTGTATGTACTTCTTCGATATACTAATTCTGATTACCCCCCTTTGATATCTTTAGGTCATTGTGTTGTATGTTCTTCTTCGATATACTAATTCTGATTACCCCTTTGATATCTTTAGGTCATTGTGTTGTAAATTCTTCTTCGATATACTAATTCTGATTACCCTTTGATATCTTTAGGTCATTGTGTTGTATATTCTTCTTCGATATACTAATTCTGATTACCTCCCTTTGATATCATTAGGTCATTGTGTTGTATGTTCTTCTTCGATATACTAATTCTGATTACCCCTTTGATATCTTTAGGTCATTGTGTTGTATGTTCTTCTTCGATATACTAATTCTGATTACCTCCCTTTGATATCTTTAGGTCTTTGTGTTGTATGTTCTTCTTCGATATACTAATTCTGATTACCCCTTTGATATCTTTAGGTCATTGTGTTGTATGTTCTTCTTCGATATACGAATTCTGATATTACCCCTTTGATATCTTTAGGTCATTGTGTTTCCTGTTCTTCTTCGATATACGAATTCTGATATTACCCCTTTGATATCTTTAGGTCATTGTGTTGTATGTTCTTCTTCGATATACTAATTCTGATTACTCCTTTGATATCTTTAGGTCATTGTGTTGTATGTTCTTCTTCGATATACTAATTCTGATTACCCCTTTGATATCTTTAGGTCATTGTGTTGTATATTCTTCTTCGATATACAGATTCTGATTACCCCTTTGGTATCTTCAGACTCTTCTTTGATTTACAGATTCTGATTACCCCTTTGGTATCTTCAAACTCTTCTTTGATTTACAGATTCTGATTACCCCTTTGGTATCTTCAGACTCTTCTTTGATTTACAGATTCTGATTACCCCTTTGGTATCTTCAAACTCTTCTTTGATTTACAGATTCTGATTACCCCTTTGGTATCTTCAGACTCTTCTTTGATTTACAGATTCTGATTACCCCTTTGGTATCTTCAGACTCTTCTTTGATTTACAGATTCCGATTACCACTTTGGTATCTTCAGACTCTTCTTTGATTTACAGATTATGATTACCCCTTTGGTATCTTCAAACTCTTCTTCAGCATATTATAAACACTCTATAAATCCAATCATATATACAATGTAATTGTGATGATTCTAATTTTTTACCTGTATGTCATTTTTCCATCTTTTGATCTCAAGGTCAAAATCCTGGCATATTCTGTCAATTACTGCCCTGGCGGAGGTGACACTCCTGCACAGTCCAAGCTTGTTAAGCCATTTAAAAAGCTGTAAATATGAGACAATTACAATTCATATCATAATTCACATTGCTTGAGGTACATGTCAACAAATCATGTATCTTTGGCATTACTATCTAAATATATAAGTATGATGACATGAATAGAAATCAAGGGATAAGTCGTATTGGGGTAAATGGTGAGAAGACAACAACCTGAAATAAACAAAGACAAATAATCCAAAAGAGACACTATATAGCCTTCAATAATGAGCCAAAAGACACACTCCAAAGTGGGCTCTTTGACAAATAGAATATTGAGAATAAATTTGACAAGCACCATAACTATTTCAACACAACACCATATTCCCCTAAAAAATCAACATGGGTATACAATTTTGTTTTCATTTTCCCTTCCTCTTCAAGACAAAACAAGAGGGTATTGAGTAAATGTATATAAGAAAAAAGTATGTCAATGCACATTAGGTGTTCTTCATCTTGAAGTAACTATATCACAAGATCTGCAATAAAAAGAGACAAAACTAATATAAACATACTGCCTTTAGTTGAGGGTGTTACGGTTGATTACCACAAGAAGAAAAAATATCATCAGAGACGAAGTCGAGGGTGATATTTTTTCTGAGTGTGGTAATCTACCGTAACACCCTCAACCAAAGGCAGTATGTTTTATATTATACTCAATGCCCTTCGGAGGGTGGTATTGCTGAGGGTGGTATTGTGGAGGGTGGTATTGCGGAGGGTGGTATTGCGGGGTGTGGTATATCCTTGCAATACCACCATCTGCTTTGGTGGGCGGGGTTAAGAAAAGTTAGAGAAAAATACCACATCTACATTTACCAATGAAATTGCCGAATTATCAAAGAAATTTGCATAAAGTATAATATTGTAATTTGTTTAACATCTATGATATATTAATGACATTGTTTGTGCTAATTTATATCATATTTTCCATATGAATCTCATATCGTTTATATGTATTTAATAAGTAAGTACCTTTTGATTACATCCAGATCTATACATCTCTACAGACAATACTTCTTGTAAAAACTTGATTTTAGATGGTAATCTGTGGTAAAGCATACTTGACAAAAGAAACCCATATGCTAGGACCAGTGGGCCAGGTTTGTTGTCACTAAAATAAGATAAACAATTAATATATTATACAGAACAATTTTAATCTTTTGTAGAGATCATAGAATGCATAGAGAACTGAAATGACAAAAACCTTATTGTAATTAGTTAGCTATGCAGGTCACTTTCAACTCATCTTACACAGTTTAGAAATAGATTTTGATATAGTGATGTTTGTATCAAGCTCAATTGGTATTTTATGAGAAAAATAATAATCAAAACAACATCTTAAGATATCTTAAGGACATGTATTTTAAAAGTACACATATATAACTTTACAACCTGCATTTTTTATATGTATATAGATAGAAATTAAGGGAGATATGTGGGAAAATGTCGATAATTATATACCATTATACAGAAAATATTCTTGAGGCCTGCTAATCTGGGTCACGGGTCACGTGTCACTGTGAGTTGCATGTGTAGTCTATTTTTATCTTGGACAATAGTTTATAAATATAGAATCTTGACAATGTAAAGGGAAGATGCTATGTTATATTTATTCATTTGTTTGATTCTGGAATATTGTTGATCATTGATTTAAACAAGAAAAAAGGGAAAAAAGGGGGTGAATTTTACAGTTAAATAAATGTTATATAATAAATGTTATGTTTCGACAGTTTAACCCGTCACGTAATCTGGGTCACGGGTCACTGTGAGTAGCATGTGTAGTCTATTTTTATCTTGGACAATAGTTTATAAATATAGAATCTTGACAATGTAAAGGGAAGATGCTATGTTATATTTATTCATTTGTTTGATTCTGGAATATTGTTGATCATTGATTTAAACAAGAAAAAAGGGAAAAAAGGGGGTGAATTTTACAGTTAAATAAATGTTATATAATAAATGTTAT
>MJUT01004237.1:579538-591589 GCA_002080005.1 Gigantidas platifrons | reverse complement strand
AAGGATTCCTTGGGATCAAATGTAGATATCCCGCCGGGCTCCTTATTTTTCAGTATCTGTGCAAACCATAGACTAGAAGAAACATTTTATTGCCTATGAATGATCTTTTTGATTTATTACAAGATACCAACAGTCTTACATTATGGGGGATATCAAAAGAAATCGGGATGTAAACATTTTAATACAAGGCTTCACATAAAAAAAACGAACCGGAAATGTTTACCGCTAACAAAATATACGGAAAATATCGGACCGGAAATGATTTTTTCCGGATTAAAAAAAAAATGAAATAAGCAAAAATCAGAGCTGAGCGGCGATTCCGTCGAGCAAGACATCAATTTGGTGTGGCATAATATACAAATTATGTTAAAAAGGAGTCATTCAGTGTGGTAACAAGTACAAAACTGTATAATAGTCAATAATTTCAAAATAAAATAAAATGATGCAACAAATTAAGCTAAGGATGTCATGATCAGAAAACTGGATTGTAGTGTATATTATATCAGCAGAACAGAAAAATTACTTAAACTATAACCTAAAAAAAATACAAAAATCTGATGAAAATTTAAGAGCCGAATTGACACATATTTTGTTAACCAGACAACACAATGCTTAAGATTAAACAAAATATACAAACCAGTAATCCAACTGTGACAGTTTAAGGTAATGACAAGTATCACAATTGGTGGTTTTAAGGCGATTGATTGTCTTGATCGGACAGCACAGGTCTGCATGATAATGTCAAGAATTATTTTTTTTTGAATATTTTGAAAATGTATCTTATAAAATAGTGTTTTCAAGATGTCAAATTAGAGTTCAGGAGAGTGCCAGAATGCAGTATTTTGCACCATTTACCCCAGAGCTTCTTGGGGCCAAACCCCTGGTTAAAAATAACAATTAAAATTAGAAAATGATAGACAAATATAGTTTCTGCTGTCTGGTGCTTGACTTTTGCATCCGTTAAGCATTGTATTAATTTCCCACCTTTAATTTGATCAACATGCATATAAACAATGAAAACTGCTCATAACTCATTCATAATAAATCAAGCATGGGAAATTTTTCGAAAATCATTTCAATCAACTTTAAATTCAATAGCTCCATATAATGAAATAAAAATTAAACAGAATTCCGAACCATGGATGACTTCAGAAATTTTAGATAATATTAGAAAACGAGATCAATATTTAATATCATTTAAAAAAACAGGTAGTAAACATTTATATTTGGATTACTGTAAATTGCGAAATTTGGTACAAAGAAATGTAAAAAAGGCTAAAGAAGAATACGTCGCAAATAAAATTGAAGAAAACAAAAACGCTCCGAAAAAATTATGGGAACAGCTGAAAACTTTAGGTTATAGTTCAAAACAAAAAAACAATGCTTGTACCTTAATAAAAAAATACAGATAACAGCAAATGAAAATAAGACAGCAACAGCCACTGGTAAATGTTATATAGATGTATCTGTAAATCTAAATATTTAGAATCAACCCTGGCATCAAATCTTATATTGAGTTGCTTTATTACCCCGGTACAATATTTTGTGTATATTTGCACTGTATAAATTTTTTCCTGGTAAAAAAGTTTACCATAATATCAAATATAACTTGATAATGGTTATAAATTCATCTCTAAAATCTTGCTGCTTTATTAGCTTATATATATATGCCTTTTACCCTCAGGTGTAAACATCTAATTAGTTTGAGACTTCTCTTATGATATTGATACAATGTAGTTCTCATGTTCAGACCAATTACTTTCAATTATTGTGTGTATAATGGCAAAAAATGATTTTGTGAGTTTTCACAAAGTACATTTTCTTTATACTAACTAAATTGTTATTGTGAAAGTTGACAATGTGACTGACATGAAGAGAAAATTTATAGTATATCGTCCTGAATATAGCTGAAAAATTGCTCGCTGGATGTTAAACACCAATCAATCAATCAATCTTTGTGACACCTTTTTTGCTTTGTTGTGTAATAAGTAGCTAAATTGTTTAAAAGGATACATTTAGGCCGTAAAGCATGAACTCAATTGGCTGTCTGTGAAGCAATTTATTATCTATTTCAGAATCAGAAGGGAGTATAACCAGCTTATGAAAAGCTGTATGCATAATGAAATTAAGTAAAGTACTGGCTTCTTCACATTGTCAACTTGTACATTTAAAGGGATTATTTTCCCTTTATTGGTGAAAAAAGGGCAAAAGTAAAAATGTCTTAAAATTCCAGTTTAGAGAATTCCTTCCTTTGTGCAAGTGCTGACTTGACTGCTGTTGATAATAGTGGTAGCTGCAATTCAATAGTTGTTAGTGCTTTTCCCCAATTATATTCGCTGATGGCCTGTTGAGACACCTTTTCTGATAAGGGAATCAATTGATGTTTAACAGCTTTTATCTCCTGTTGTACAGCTTGGGCAACAAGTTTAACAAAAGCTGTTTTTGCAGCTTTACTACTTTTTAATAAAATCCTGAAAGCAGTATAGTATTTGCCATCTTTCATATAATTTGTAGCCTTCTTAATAAAACTTATACTATTCAAAGTACTGGTAGAGGTATTCTGTTTCTTTTTTATTGGCGAGCATAATACAGGCATACAGGAACTATTGCTTCTATTTTTAGTGGGTGTTGATGTGGAAGGTCGGTAACTTCTTTTACCCAAATAAGATGCTTTACTCTTAGCTGATTTAAAGTCTTTCACTGCAGATTTATACTTTTGAGCTTTCAAACTTGAAGCTGCACATGTGTCACAAATAAACAAATTTTTCCCTGGAGCAACAGGCTCTTCTAATGTACATTCTAAAATGGACCAATATGAATTTGGCAAATTAGAATCAATCGACTTCCTTTTAAAACCTTTTAGTTTCTTTTCAAAAAATGCATCACAATTAATACAATTCTCCTCCATTATAAATCGCCGTGCGGAATATCCGGTAAAAAAAAACCGAGAATTAACCTCAATTGGAGTAATTACAGTAGAAAATAACATTTCTGGTTAATATATGTAAAATATTTAACTGTGGGTTGACTAAATATTTTATTTAAAAAAAAAAATAGCAGTGCAAAATATGCGGTAAAACGTAAACAAACCGAACACGTGTTTTGTGGTTAGAGTTACCGGACTTGATCTGTCAAAAAATCACGTCACCTCAAACCGAGAATACAACAATAAAGAAAATGGCGAACGAATTGGGCGGGATTTGTTAATCTGCAGATATTAGTTATGATAATAAGTTATATATTGATAATAATGAGTAAGTGAATATGGTAAGCGATAGATAAATATGTAAGGAAACGAATTATCCACATGACACCGCTCTCACAAAGCGTTTTGTTGCGAAAATTACTGCTGAAAGGTCCGATCAATTCCTCATCGCATTTCGGCAAATTTTTGATAGGGTGAAATCCGTAGCCCTAAAAAAAAGGACTATAAAGGTCTACGGTTCCGCAGCTAATTCGTCTATTACTTTTATTGTTTCAAGGGAAGTAACTACCGTTCTAACATTGATATTAAAATCCATTACATCTCTATAACAAGAGTTTTAACAGGTTAAAGGTTTGTAAGGACACTATTGATTATCTCGTACGGGTATAAAGAAACAAATATATGAATTGTTTTCGGTAATTGGCCACAGTTTTAATTTCAGATCAATATATATAGATGTATATATAGATAGATACAATAACAAGAAACATGTTGTGCATGCTCGGGCAGGACAGTCGTCTTTTCAAAAGGACTATTGAAGATCATAAATCGATTCCAATGCAAAACCTCTATCCTAGTGTCAGATAGCAAAGGATATACTCTTCGCAACGCTTGTCTACGGAATGAATTTCCTCTAGAAACTTGGTGCATATCAGGTGCATATCAGGTGCAACCACGGAAACATTAGTGGACCTAATCAACTCTAGAATTAGAAAAGCAGTAATTCGACACTACAAAATCATCATATATCTCTGGGAAGGAACTTGTGATCTCACCATAAAAGAGAGAACATTTCTAAAATTGAAATACGAAAACAACAGGGCAGTTGACCTCATAGTAGACCAATATAAAAGAGCCATAAAGATAGTAAAAAAATACCAGAACGCTGAAATTAAACTGTCCATTATTGTCAATTAGACATTGGAACAAGAATAAAGGTCACCCAAAACCAGAAACATTCAAGGTTGATGACTTTATTATTACTAGACAAATTCAGGCACTAAATTACAAAATCAGAGAAATCAACGACCAACTAAACAAAACATCAGTTAAAATTAGCAAATATTACTTCAGAGGACGCAAGAGGAAAGGCGGCAAAACACGCAAATCGGTGAACCTATCAATCAACAGCAAAGACGGGATACATCCAGGACGCTTATTAAGTCTAGCCATAACCAAACATATTCTACTTGACACCTACACAGAGTGCTTTGACATCATCCAAGAATTTGAAATCGTACAGATAGGAGTGGAGCAAGACGAACTAAGTTCATTATTCTGACATCTTGAGAAGACACAACAGAGACAGTGCATTAAAAAGACGAGTGGTGAAACTTTTAGGTGAGTTTGATCTTATCAGGCTTTACTACTACGCATAGAAACACTGCACTGTCTTCAGTGACGTTCTTTTTCAGACTCAGAGACACTCTTAGATATAATAACAACCATTCATAACCAGAAAGTACTTAGTAACTCAGTACCTAGAATAAAAGATGTTCTACTTCACAGCATTCATTCTTGTTCTTGCAACTTGGACCCAACAACAAAATGGAAGCTTCTCATTGTCACCATATACCACATACACTCCACCAAGTCAACACTACATACCCAAGGAAAAGGTAATACATGGAGTAAATATATATCTATGTGAATAACTCCAAGACCCTATCACACCATCTATTAATATATACTATTGGCTAAGAAACAACCCAAACTCATGTAAGAAGTTAACCATCAAAGACAGGAGCAAACAACAACTTATCCTACTTCTATTGAGTGGCATAGAACCAAACCCTGGACAAAGACGACCAAGATTTCCATGCACTATATGTCAAAAAGCATGTAAAACTGATTCCATAGCCTGCGATGACTGTGATAAGTGGACACACAGGCAATGTATTGGTGTGTCTACAACAGAGTTAAGCAAATTAGGAAACAGCGACGAAACATGGACTGGTCCATCATGTCTCAAGCCAAGCAATTCTTCCACAATATTATATACAGTACCGTGCAACGGGGACAGCAAGAACTCATCAGTGGATATTTCAACCAATCCCTTATTGTTAGATAGCATAAGTGAGGTATCAATTCCATCAACATCAGGATCAAGCATCAATTCTCCATCCTTCAATGCAACATCATTTAGCTCAGACGCACCTATCATGACGTCATCACCAAAACCTACCAAAGCCAAACCAACCCATAATAAACAAGTCAGAATACTCAACATCAACTTCCAAAGCTTGAGGAAAAAGGGAAAACTCCTCGAAACAATCATAGAATATACAGACCCAGATATCATAATTGGGACAGAAACGTGGCTTGATCCAACTTTTAGATCAAGCGAAATATTCCCTGACTACTATCTATATGATATAGAATGCAGATATTGCCAAAAAGATCCACATGGAGGAGTATTAATAGCGGCCAAAAACATCTTCAACTAGGAAACATCACAAAAAGCAAAGATATAGAACTGATAACGGGAAGTGTTAGCCTAGAAGGAAAGACGAAAATGCTTGTAGGTGCATTCCACCGCCCTCCTGATAAAACAGATGAAGACTACCTAAACAAGGTCAAAGAAGAAATAAGCACCATCAAAGAAAAACACCGCAGAGAGATCTTTGTAATTGGAGGAGACTTCAATCTACCCGATATCAACTGGGAAGAACAAACCATCATAAATAGACAATATCCAATAAAAACCAACCAAACATTCCTTGAAATTGTAGCTGACAATGGTTTAGAGCAGATAGTCGATTTTCCTACAAGAAAAGATAACACCTTGGATTTAATGCTCCTATCACATCCTGCTTACAAACTCAGATGTAAACCACTCCCATCGATAGGAAACAGCGATCACGACATCGTGCTACTGGACATTGCTTGCAAACCATTCAAGCCAAAACCAGTGAGACGTAAAATATATCTATGGAAAAAAGCAGATATTTACAAGATAAAGGAAGATCTAGAATCATTTGGAAACACATTTCGAAATATCGGAAAGAGAGACATTGAATCACTTTGGCACGCTTTGAAATACGCAATCCAAAACACCATTGATAAAAAAGTACCTTCGAAAATGACACAAGGGCGATTCACGCATCCTTGGATCAATACAACCATCAGGCGAAAGATCAACCGGAAGCAAAAAGCTCATAAGAAAGCTAGAAAAACCAAGAAGAAAAGAGATATTGATAGATATAAACGAATCAAGCAAGAAGTTCAATATGAAGTAAGACAAGCAAATAAAAAGTATATGGAAGACGTCAGCACTGACTACAAAGAACATTCCAAAAAATTCTGGTCATTTATCAAGAGTAAGGGTCAAGAATGGACTGGAGTTGCCCCATTGAAAAACAAAATGGGGTTCCTGCAAAGTGATAACAAGAGCAAAGCGGAAATATTGAATGAACAATTCAAATCAGTGTTCACAAAAGAAAACCACAATAACTTCCCAAATAAAGGAAATAGTCCATATCAAACAATGTCTGACATAAACATCAACTGTAAAGGAGTAACCAAACTATTGAAAAATCAGAACATACACAAAGCAACTGGTCCAGACTCAATTCCATCGTTTATTTTAAAATCAGCGGCAGACCAACTAGCTCCAATCTTGACAGATATATTCCAAACATCGATTGACTCAGGAGAAGTACCACAAGACTGGAGAGATGCTAATATTGTACCATTATTTAAAAAGGACGAGAGACATCTAGCCTCCAACTATAGACCTGTTTACCTCATCTCCATCACATGTAAGATACTGGAGCATATAGTCCACAGCAACATCATGGACCATTTCGACAAAAACAAGATCCTCACCAATGCTCAACATGGATTCCGCAAAAAACGATCATGCGAATCCCAACTCATAGTAACCATCCAGGAAATAGCATCAAAATTGGAAAAAGGCTCACAAGTAGATATCGTCTTGCTAGACTTTGCAAAAGCGTTCGACAAAGTGCCACACCAACGCCTTCTACATAAATTAGGATATTACGGAGTCAACGCCAAGACAAAGAACTGGATTCAATCAGTCCTACAAAATAGACAGCAGAGAGTCATATTAGAGGGAGACAGTATCCGAGCAAGCCCCAGTCCTGTCTGGTGTACCCCAAGGAACCATCTTGGGCCCATTACTGTTTCTGACCTACATCAATGACATGCCAGAAATGGCTATGTCATCAGAAACAAAGCTGTTTGCCGACGACAGCCTACTCTTCCGTACCATCAACAACCAAGCTGACAGCGTATTATTACAGAATGACTTAACATCATTACAAGATTGGGAAGACAAATGGCAAATGAGTTTCAACGCCAAGAAATGACAAGTCATACGAATAACACCTTAGAACATACCACCACTGCCAACAACTTACAACCTACATGGACACACATTAGATACAGTAGACGCAAGTAAATATCTAGGTGTCACCATCTCTAACAACCTCGCCTGGGACAGGCACATAGACAACACATTTGGCAAAGGCAACAAAACATTGGGATTTATTCGACGCAACCTAAAAGACTGCACCAAACCAGTGAAATCAGCAGCATACACATCAATAGTGAGACCAACAATGGAGTATGCAAGCTCAGTATGGGACCCGACAAACCGGTAAAAGATTGGCAACCTTGAAAAAGTACAAAAAAGAGCCGCAAGATTCGTTTTCAACAATTACACAATTACCTGGCTGTGTTACTAAAATGGTAGAATCCTTGAAGTGAGAAACATTAGAAGAAAGGAGAAAGACTAATAGACTATGCATGCTGTTTAAAATCAAAAATGGATTAATTGATATAGACAGCCACCAATATATTCAATCCAACGACAGCAGGACTAGAGGCAAAGATCGCCTTTATCAAGAAAGAACGAGCAGTGAGGCCTTCGGTAATTCATTCTTTCCCAAGACCATAAGGGACTGGAACCAACTGCCAGCGAATACAACTTCGGCCAACACAGTAGAGGGATTCAGGAGCGCCCTCAAGGTGCGTCCTGACAGCAACTAGACCAGCGCCTACCAGTATATAGTTTTACCTGTAAATAGTCGGAAGAAGACTGCTGTGTTGCCCGACACTGCGCAAAGTTTTCGCAGAACCTTATACATTCATGTGTGAATCCGGTTCCTAAATTGGAAGAAGAAGAAGAAGAAGAAGAAGAAGATATGCGGTTATCGACAAATTATGGCAACCTTTTGATAGATGGTAGATAGATATTCAATATCAGATCAATATAGAATATAGATAGATAGATAGATAGATAGATAGAGAGATAGATAGATAGATAGATAGATAGATAGATAGATAGATAGATAGATATATAGATAGATAGATAGATAGACAGACAGACAGACAGACAGACAGACAGACAGACAGACAGACAATGCGGTTACCGACACATTATGGCAACCTTTTGTAGATAGATAGATATTACAAGTGTACAACGGGCTTACAATGCATCGTGGGATATACAGGTGCTTGTAAGTTAAAGTATGATTACACCGTGGGATACACAGGTGCTCAGGTGCTTG
Source organism: Gigantidas platifrons (assembly GCA_002080005.1). NCBI lineage: Eukaryota > Metazoa > Mollusca > Bivalvia > Mytilida > Modiolidae > Gigantidas > Gigantidas platifrons. The sequence continues at coordinate 582,847 of MJUT01004237.1, read as the reverse complement.
TAAATTAGTCTGATCACACCCTGGGCTACACAGATGCAAATGTTCAAATGTTATGTTTCAAGCAGAATAGTATACAAAGATAAACATAAAAAGCAGCGAATTCCGCCAAATTGACAGAGCAAGCAAACTCTTGGTTCCACTGTAAACCGCCATGAAATGGGGTATTCGCTTGTAGACCTGTGAACCAACACCAAATAAATCATAAAAGCGACAACATATACATCACAAATTGACTATGTGGTTATATGGTTTTTACTTAAACCATTTAGATACATGTAGATGATAGATAGATATGTGGTTTTTGTTTAAACCACTTAGATTATAGATACTGAGATATTCGATCAATCTTGTTAAGATGCATAAATACTTTGAAAACAACTTCAACAAATTAAATAAAACACAATAAAGGTATAAAACATATTAAGGTAAGATAATCAATAATATCTAATTGTCTAATTCTTTAAACAAAGATGTGCACCATTTGAAAGATCATATTCAATAATGCTTTCATTATGAGTACCAAGTCTAGCTAATCCCAAATGGACTCTCCCGTGCTACCAGTTTTAACTCAATAAATGGCTTACACAACTAAACATCTGACAACACTATAAGTATGTATCAGCTAAACATCTGAAAATAATATATATATGTACCAACTAAACCTCTGAAAATAATATAAGGATGTATCAGCTAAACATTTGAAATTAATATAAGTATGTATCAGCTAAACCTCTGATAACAAGGTAAGTGTCTGATAATAAGATTAGTAATTATCAGCTAAACATCTGAAATAAAACATCTTAAATTAAGATAAAAACATAACAGCTTAACATCTGAAATAAGGTAAGTTCATATCAGCTAAAACATCTGATAATAAGATACTACATAACAGGCAAACATTTGATAATAAGATCAGTAAATATCAGCTAAACATCTGAAATAACATAAGTACATACCAGCTAAACATCTGATAGTAAGACAAGTACATATCAGCTAAAATCTGATTATAAGGCAAGTGCATATCAAGTAAGCATCCGAAAATGAGATAAAAACATAACAGCTAAACATCTGATAATAAGCTAAGTTCATATTTGCTAAACAGCTGAAATTAAGATAAGTACATATCAGCTAAGCATCTGATAATAGGGCAAGTGCATCAGTGATTGGGATTAGAGGGGCTATGTGCCATTTATCACATTCCATCTAAAAATGTCCCATTGAAATCAGAAATATTAACAAAGAATGTTAAAGAATGACCCTTTGAAATTCTGAATGTTAATAGAAAATGTCCCATTATTAAAATTTTAATCCTAATCACTGGTGCACATCAAGTAAACATCTGAAATTAAGATAAGTACACGCACATACCAGCTAAACATCTGAAATCAAGATAAGTACATATTAGCTAAACATCTGAAATTAAGATAAATACTTATCAGCTAAAACATCTGATAATAAGGTAAGTACATATCAGCTAAATATCTGAATTAAGATAAGTACATATCAGCTAAACATCTGATAATAAGGCAAGTGCATATCAAGTAAACATCTGAAAATAAGATAAAAACATAACAGCTAAACATCTGATAATAAGATAAGTTCATATCTACTAAACATCTGAAATTAAGATAAGTACATATCAGATAACATCTGATAATAAGGCACGTGCATATCAAGTAACCATTTGAAAATAATATAAAAACATAACAGCTAAACATCTGATAATAACATAAGTACACAAGTACTAATCAGCCAAACATCTGATAAAATTATAAGTTTTTATCAGACAAACATCTGATAATAAGATAAGATAATATTAACTAAGCATCTGATAAATTATAAGTTCATGATAAGATAATATTAACTAAGCATCTGATAAATTATAAGTTCATATCAGCCAAACATTTGATAATACGATAAATTGTTATTAGCTCAGCATCTGATAAAAATTTAAGTACGTATCAGCCAAACGACTGATAATAAAATAAGTACATATCAGCTAAACATCTGAAAATAAGATAAATACATATCAGCTAAACATCTGAAAATAAGATAAATACATACATATATCAGCAAAACATCTTATAATAAGGTTAGTAATTATCAGCTAAAAAAATTGCTAATAATATAAGTACAGATCAGCTAAACATCTGATGATAATATAAGTACATCTCAGCCAGATATCTGATAATAGGAAAAGTTCATATCAGCTAAGAATCTGATAATAATATAAGCACATCTCAGCTAAACAGCTGAAAATAAGATAAATACATCAGCTACACATCTGATAAGGTTAGTAATTGTCAGCTAAAGATCTGAAATAAGGTAAGTTCATATCAGCTAAACACCTGATGATAAGATATGTACATACGTACATATCAGCCAAATAAACATCTGATAAAATTATAAGTACATATCAGCCAAACATCTGATAATAAAATAAGTTATATTAGCTAAGCATTTGATAAATTACAAGTGTATATCAGCTAAACATTTGTAATTAAGATAAGTACATATCAACTAAACATCTGATAATAAGACAGGTGCATATCAGCTAAACATCTGAAATTAAGATGGGTTCATATCAGCTTAACATCTGAAAATAAGATAATACATACGAGGCAAACATCTGATAATAAGGACAGTAATTAACAGCTAAACACCTGAAATAATATAAGTAAATATCAGCTAAACATCTGATAGTAAGTAGATCTACTTAACAGCTAAACATCTGAAAATAAGATAAGTACATATCTGCTAAACGACTGATAATAAGATAAGTTCATATCAGCTAAGCATATAAAATTAAGATAAATATATCAGATACATGTAAACATCTGGTATTAAGGTTAGTAATCATAAGCTAAGATCTGATCTGATAAGAAGATACATTCGTATCAACTAAACATATGAAAATAAGACACTTTGTATAAGCGAAACATCTGATAAAAGATAAGTACATGCCTGTTTAACGTCTGATAATAAGGTAGGTACATATCAGCTAAACATCTGATAATAAGGTTAGTAATTATCAGCTAAACATATGATCAACAAATTAATCGCTGATCAACATCCGTCTTGTCTGGTAAGGAATAATTACGCCACTCTAAACTGTTAACCTAAAACCCTGAATACAATACCGTAGGCGTACAATCCCGACGCGATAAACGAATTTAAGCATATAACTTAAATTTTATTATTGTTTGACAAGAGTTTGAAGAGGCTAAAGGTCTATACGGACACTATTGATTATTGTTTGACAAGAGTTTGAATAAGTCAAAGGTTTGTACGGACACTATTGATTATTGT
>MJUT01004237.1:562381-575571 GCA_002080005.1 Gigantidas platifrons | reverse complement strand
TTCAAGAGCACATACTACAACGGATCATGTCATTACAGTCAAAAACCATCACAGTCACAAACCTAATATGGTAAAAATCAATATCAAGCTTTTCTCAAGTTTATTGGATTTTGCTCTATGAATTAAACTTTCAAGTGTAGCTCATTTATCAATCACATTTTTTTCACTTTTTGATATTTAATCTTCACCTTTGTATGCATTTAACATAAAAGAAATTGTGAAATTAGTTTAATTAAAAATATTCTACCTCAGGAATGTTAACTTCATTGAAAAATAATCAATACAATTGATTTTTACCATATTTGGTCAAACGATGGTTTGTGCCCGTGTCTGGTGGTTTTTGATTGTAATGATACGAGTCTGTTGTATGGTGTGATTAAGAAGACCCAAATCTACTATTATGTACAATGTACTCAAATTAACATACCTTCAGTAATAGCTTCTCTGTCAAACTTTTCTTTCATAACATCTGCAAAACTTCTTCTAAGAAAATGGTTTTTTTTTGGACATTTTTCAAGACTTTTATTTTGATTTTGTACTGCTGATGTTTGAAGTATAACTTTGAAAGTGGAAATGAGTAGGATCAGTTACATTTGACTATAATGTTGGTCAGAAAGGAACAGTTTTCATCACCCACTTTGACTTATGGTAACACTTTACTACTCTTTTTCAAAACTGCAAAACCTTACGTGAAAATGTTTTTTTTTTCACAGGAAATATATGTCATAGATTATCTTTGATGCCTAAGGAATTGAAATATGACAGCGATGTTGTTGTCATTGTTGTCAAAAAGAATACAAATGTTTTATGAACTGCATGCATGTGTCAACCTTTAAAAATCTAAATACATATACTACAATAATAAAATATAAAAGTGCTTGAGTTAAATTGACAATTTTTGTATGTACGACAATTATCCAATCAATTTAATTATTTTTCTGAATAACTTCACTGATACATATCTGGCAACAACTTTTTATCTCCTTTTTACACCACATTATATTTTTGATTTAGATTACATCATCTTGCATTGAAGCGAGAGCAAAAGTATTATATAGTCTGTTAGATCTCTATTAGAAGAAAATGTTTTGCTTACTTAATCTATATGATATTGACGTATTATTAATTAGAAATCCAATGCAAGTAATGTGATAGTTTCAAACCCCAGATTGAGTAAGCAACCGAAGAATAAGTCTCTGTGGAGAAACTGCACCAAAATGTGATTTATTTTTAGTCTGTATTTTTTTGTTTTGTTTGTTTAGTATTTCTTTTTGTTTTTTTCTGTTGGGTCAATAAATCTTAAATTTGTTTTCAGTGGTTCATCATTAGTAAATTCAGAAAAATATGAGCATTAAAAATCTGAGGGGTAAACAAAAACTACTCTTGCCCGATTCCCCTTACCCCCTGCCACAGCGTCCATGCCTCCGATGCCGTTTTTGTCTTAATGTATCAGACAGTTCCACCAGTTTAACTATTCTATTTATTTTCTAACAAAAGCCAATAATATTTGCAAAGCAGTAAAACATTCTTACAGATTGATGACTTGCTATTTATCCCTTCAGAATTTTTGCTTATTTACTTCAGCCATATATTTTAATTTTTAATGCAGTCAGTCCGTCAAATAATACCTTCAACAGGCAAAAGATTATAATAACTATTTTTGTAAATGAAACAAAATGCATTTTTGAAAATAATTTTAAAAAACACCCCAAAAGTGATTCCAAAAGTGACTCCAGACTCCACTTCAAAATAAACTCCAGACTCCACTCCAAAATAAACTCCAGACTCTACTCCATGTTTTACAATATGCCGGGCCAATGTTTTGACAAACAGTCGTATTCCTGTCGTGTTAATGGTGTATAGAAATGACACCGAAGCACAATCCCTTTTTTATATAATACTGTATGTATTTGGGATATCATGAGATATAGAATATATTTTGAAGCGTTTGTTTTGTGACGCTGATCACAGCTTATGACGGTAAGACATGCGTATTACTACATTTCTTTATTTTGTTATATATTATGGGCTGACATATTCAATCCACATCATTGCGTCACATTACTTATTCATTCACAAATTCTCGGTTATAGATTTATGTCAAAACATTGTGAGATTACGATTACGGGCAATACGGCCACACCGTCGAAAGAGTTTCAAAATCCAATAGAAAAACCACAGAAAGGGGCAAAATCGATACTCTAACACAGTGCAGGCACTTCAATGCAAAAGTGGCGGGATTAAAGAAAAACTCCATGGTCTTAACAAGTTAGTGTGAATATTTAAATGACATTAACTAAAAGACATTTGTGTTAATGACTGTTAAACATAATATACCGTAAGGTAGAATTTGGTGATTGAAGTTGTCTGTTGCACCAAACAATAGGGGTCGCCATTTTTCAACACTCTACAATGTGAGGAGACATGGGACACAATCCATTCTCGGATTATAACTGAAATTAAAGCTCTTCCGAAAGAGCCGTGACGTATTAGTGCCGGTATCGTATATTATATCAGCATTGATCAGTTGAAATTTTATCATTAAAAATTATGTAATTCGTAAAATAACGTCGTATATTTATCTTTTGATATTTACAAAATCATTGTGACTTTATGTTAAGCATTTTATTGCACTAACGAAATTAAAAGGGAATATGTGAGAAGAATTTTTTTGTGTGATTACCCTTGTCAACACATCAATCAGTGACCTCGAAAAACACGGGAAAGTACGACAGCATTGGTGACAAAATAGAAAAAAAGCATGTTTATGCATAAACCGAGTTAAAACTGAGAGTTATTTAAACTATACGACCAATCACATAAAACATGAAATTCTGTGAGATGAAATTATACGTAGACCCTCCCCCCTCCCGATACAAATAAACTCATTTGTTTCATGAAAATGTAACATTGGATGGGAATATTAAGAAAAAAATTAGAACGATATACGATTATAAACATTGTATTGCAGTTGATCTTATATTAAAACATAACAAAACGGGCACGATGTTGGGAAGAGTCAGATACATGTTATTTATTCAACTTGCATGATCAGTCAGTATGACGTCACATAAAGAGGTGTCATGGCTGCTTACACTACGACAGGAAATTCCAAATATTCACATTTTAATTGGGAATATTAATGTTAATGAAGGTGCTTTTTTTTTTAAATAATAAGTTATTTATGAATAAAAAGTTATAATGAATTGAATTAAAACAACTGTTCAACTGACTGGAGTATTCCTTTAAACTATAGGTCAAAGTCGGGCAGATCGTCCAGTATAAGCGGCCCAGGCAATTCCTGTTCGTCGTCGTACTCGTAGTTGTCTGTCATTTTGATTGTAAATACATCCACGCAAGGATATGTGATTCGGCTAAAATTCTAAAATTATCTCATGCTATTTCATGCTATTAAGTGTGTATCCATAACCCAACGTATAGTTTCACAACTGGAATGTAGATATGTGTGGGATAAGAAGTATCCAGAACAAAATATACAATGTGTATATTTGAAATAACATTGACTTTAGGTAGTTCATATTATAAAAATAAATGCAATATTGTGGTTCAATATATTCTCCTATTTGTCTCTGTTCTTTCAAATGCCAATTTATATTTTCTGCCAAGAATAAATGTATAAAAAAGATGTGTAAATCGCCGAAGCTGTTGAACACGTTGCAATCAAGTGTTTTGTTGATACTGCCGACAAGTATTTCCCTGTTATATAACAATGCGTATGCTTTGCAAATCTCAATAGAAGGGTTTAAATTATGGTGTTTAAATGTCACTTTCAGCAATATTTCAGCTATATCGTGGCGGTCAGCTTTATTAGTGGATGAAACCGAAGAACCCGGAGAAAACCACCGACTAACTTTATCACATAATGTTGTACACCTAACCCTAATCGATTGATTAATTGATTGATGTTTAAGGTCAATTTGAACTTACAGCATCAGTGGTGATAGGCACTGATAGCATAGGTAGTTGTAAATCCAACTACCATACGATCACAGCCACAACGACCCTTACCTAGGTTTAGGCAATATATTTCACCTTATATGCCACCTTCAACAATATTTCAGTCCTATTGCTTTGGTGACTGTTTTATTGAAGGACACCGGGGTTTCCGGTGTAAACTACCGACATACTTTAAGATTGCATTGAGTAAACCATGTCAAAGGGCAGCAACTCACAACCTTAGCGGTGATAGACCTCATAAGACAGGTATATCTTAATTTAACAACGACACTATCACACCCACATCCACTGGATGATTTGCAGTAATTCAACATATTTATATAACAGGCAATACCTGTTGAGAATTAACAATAAAACTAGCTTATAACATTTTAAAATTATTATTAATTAACAATATAAACAAATATTTAAAAATGAAAAGACAATAACTCTTTATTATTCTTGTGAGTGTGACTCTCTTTAAAGGTTGTTCCAAGGACGTCTTTTCATGTTTTTCCCATTTTATATCTCAGAAATAAACGGTATTATTCCACTCCATAATATCTATTCTACTTAAATAGAAATTCCATTTGTCGAAACAATCCCATGTGACATTTATTAAAACATCGTATTTCCCTCTCAACAATATCGTATTTCCCTTATTCGAAATTCTCAAGATTTAACGCGAATTATCTCGCTTTGGTCATATAATGGTATTTCATGTTAGTAAACATAACTCCAGAGATGTTCCGAAATAATAATTTTGTAAGCAAAGATGGCCAAAAGATTTCATTTGGCAGACGACAATGAAATTCAAGAACTTTCGTTAAACAAGGACTCAATTCACCAAAACGTTGGCCTGGTGGAATAGAACATTCATTTCCCTTGCGTTGCCCTCGGGAAATATGACTTTTCTCGGGTGTACAAATGTTCATATCTCCTTTATGCAAGGGAAATACATGTATAGAGTTCACCGAAGGGATAAACAAAAATGGACTATCCAGAGAAACTAGCAATATAGGGTACGCAAGACGAAAACAAATAAAACAAAAATACAACACAATATGTGTTGGACACCACTATACGCAAACAAACACAAATAACGTAAGCAATTCATGAGCCCGCCTACAAACAATTGGCGGTAAACCGAACATCGTTGTTTTTATGCGGAAATCGTAACGGATATATCAACACAGTACTCCGAACATAAAGACACATTATAGGACAGCACAAAAAAAAATAATGGGCAACACGGACACCAGGATGGAGTACATGAAAAGCACATTCACAAATGGGAAGCAAATAAATATGTTTCAAAAACGGCATACGATAGTGCTAGTCCAATCATTACGTTCCGTGGGATTGGAGTTGGGCTGTGATCTTAGACAAGTGTTGGATATAATCTACAGTTTGGCAGAAAAATACAGAGGTTAACTGTTGAAATTTTCAAAAAACAATACCGGTCTTTAAAAAGTAAAAAAATCATGTAAAAGGCTAAAAACCTTAATATTGACCTTGCTGTAGTCAAAACTCACGTAGGTTTATCTTAAAGACCACATATCATTACGACTTTTCGGTTGTTGAGAAGAACTGGTTTAATGGTTCTAACAAATGTAATAGGTTAGATACCCCATTATAATTTCTGATGACCTTGCGATCGTCAACAGGGTCAAATGTGAAATGAGAACAGTTTGAATATACTTAAAGGGATAATCAGAAGCCGTAAATCGAAGAGCAGACAATACAACGAACTAAAGAAAAAGGAAAAATAGTGATATACAAAACACTATACAGAATACAAAAGATTGAACAACACAAACCCCACTTAAACCAGGTGTAAGTACATTATTACTATATGACCCTACCGCATATGTGTTTCGAGTTCTGTCAGTGTAGTGGTTGCTACACATTAGAGGGGGCGATAACGTCTATAACAGACTTTCTACCAAAATGTTTCATGTTCATCAGGAGTGATGTCAAAATAGACATTATAATCCAAATTTTACAACATCCAAATTTGATGGACATCATTATACCATAAACTTGGTGCTCAATATTAAGCCATAAATTTGACCGACAACATGATACCATAAATTTGGTATACAGCTTTACACCATAAATTTGAGGACTTCATCATACCACCCCCCGACAAGAGTAAGCGGACCATTGATTACTGCAGCTTTGATAAGTATAGAATTTCGATTACTGTAGGTAGTTCCGGTCAAGTGGTAAGGATTACTTTGGAAATCTCACATGGCAGAGGTATGAATTTTTCTATGCTTTACAAGATTACTTTTAAACAGCAATATATTCAAAGTTAAGATATAGCCTATCCACCAATGGCATGTTTATAGATTATACCTAAAAGGTCTGTTGATCGACATGTTTGCCCATATTCTTTAACATTCAACGAAAATGGCAATAGGTATTGTCAAATTTTGTCTTCCGCCAGGATAAAATGTAGTAATTGACTACAATTCATCTGAAAAAGTTGGTTGCATGTGCTTTTCTTCATGTAACAGCTAATGTTGTTCGATAAAGAAACTGGGTGTTTTTCACGAAAATAACGAACATCATATATATGATCACTGCAGACCAGTGGTAACCGACAGAACGATTACTGCATGATCTTAAAAATCGAACAAATAATGTATAAGATAATAAATTGTATTTATCTGATTATTTCAGGGACCACTTTTTTTTTATTCTAAAATGCGTAAATCACAAAGGCAGAAGCCATTAGGGACTATTTCTGGTTTAGATGGAATTCCAAGAGGCGTGCGACCAATCAGGGTTGACGGGAACTACAAAATGGATGAATCAAAATGTTACCTAGTTTACGTTTGGTTATAGACATACACAATGTAGAAGACTAGTTTATAAAAGTCAGTATTGTGTGATAAAATAAAAGATAAAATAAATAGAAATACACTAATTTTATTATACTGTAACAAAACTAAAAAAAAAAACTTTCATGTCACTTACAATCTGACTAGAAAAAAGTATAAACATAATAGTTTGAGCAAACTGCATTACAAAAATAAACAAGGACAAAAAACAATATAAAAGCCTGAGATCACCATCAGTATAAAACAAGAAATAAAACAACATAAAACAGTAAAGTAAATGTCCTGAGATCACTTCCAGACCTGTACTAAGTATAAGGAAAAGCATAAAACTACGACTTATGCTTTGTTGCACTTTGCAGCATGTTGTTTGCAGTTTTTGTTGTAACGGAACTGTCTTCCATGCTTTTTGCACTGGAATCGTTTTGATTGATGGACCATGTCATGCTGGCGCAACAACCTTTTTGTTGACAATTGTTTACCACATCTGTTGCATTCAAAATATGACTTTGCTCCGTTGCATGTAGCTTGATGTCGCTTTAGATTAGATTTATATGGGAATCATTTGTCACATGTTTTGCATATGTATGGACTTTTCTCAATGTTATGGTCTGGAATAAGGTTTTGTGTGACTTCGGGTAAAGGTTTGTGAAGTGTCCTACTGCCCCCTCCCCCCCATGTTTCATTTTTTATCAACCACTGAGAACATACAAGTTACAAACCCGTAGAACATTTTTTTTTACCCAATGGCTTTATACTAGAAGATATGATATATCTGCTGTCTATCAAATAACCCCATGTTCGAGTACTTTGAAAGTCATCTAAGCATCACGCCAATGGACCCCAAAGTTATATACCTCCAAAGCAAATCGTATCTCCGACCAACTTCAAAGCATTGTGATGGAACACAAGTTCCTCTATACTATTTATTCCTAAGAAAATTTATTATGTAATAAAAGTTCCAAAAGGAATTTATTTTATGTAATACATGTTCCACTGACATAATAAAAATACCAGTACAATGGAACATGCATTACATAAAATAATTTCCTATTCGGAACTTGTATTATGTAATAAATTTTCTTAGATACAAATATTATAAGAAACAAATAAGTTTAAAATGGAACAAATATTACATAAAATATTTTCCGATCCAGAAATAAATTTGTTAGGTACACGTATTATATAATATTTATTCTGGTAGGTATAAGTATCGTATAATATTCATTTTGGTATGTACAAGTATTATATTAAAGTAACTTTTATTATATCATTTACCTATAATAAATGTACCTTTCAAAAGTGGAACAAATGTCATACAGGTGGAATAAATATTCCATAAGACTTGTTCCATGAAATAAATATTATTCAATTATTTTTTCCTTTTGGAACAAATATTATTAGGAATAAATATATGGTTACACACTATACTGATCTTTCTCAACCGCTATACTGATCTTTCAACCCATACTGTTCTCCCCCATACTTATCTTTCCCCTTATACTGATCATCCCCTCTATAATTATATTCCCCCCATACAGATCGTTCCCCCTATGCTTGTTTTTCCCCCTTATACTGATATTTACCCTTTACTGATCTTCCCCTCCCTATACCAGTCTTTCCCCTATTTATCTTCCCCCTGTAATGAAATATATATAGGGGAAAGATCAGTATAAGGCGAAAGATCAGTATTGAAGGGATCAGCAAAGATGGGAAAGGTCAGAATAGGGGGAAAGATTAGTAAAAGAGGAAAGATCGGTCAAGCGGGAAAGATCGGTACACGGAGAAAGATCGGTACAATGAGAAATATTAGTATAGGGGGAGATCAGTATGGGGGGAAGATCATCTTGAAGGGGGAAACTGAGTATATACTGATCTTTCCGGGGGACATGAGAATGAGTATCCTCCTCAATTGTTACAGGGATCAATACACACCTAAGACTATGACTCTAAACTAGTAGTAAAAACACTATTGCTATTTTTTGTTTATGTTGTAAAACAATTATATTTTAATATGCTCATATTGTAAATGCCCCCTGTGGGCCCTTGATTGGTGAACCAATAAACTTATGACTTATGACTTAATACTTATAACTTATAGTGATTCTTCCGGGGGGGGTGAGTATGCAACACCGGTATTCGACTTTGTAAAAATGAATACACTGTCAAACGGAAATGAATAAACTTAGCACCGTGACCAATCTGAATGATTGGGTGAAATACACTATGTACAGTACAGAAAGACACGTACAGTGAATAATCATCAAGATAGTGGTACCGTACCCACTCAAAAACTGGTGTCTTGAAATATTTTTTATATTGTTTAAGATATCTTCATACTTTTTCATGATAGCACTTATCACTATTAAAACGAAAGGAAGTGAAAATATTTTTAACTGGAAACAAGTTTTGAGTTGCCACTCGTTTTAAGGTAGGTACGAGTATCTCTGTGATCAGCAATGGTATGTCTCTTTCTGTACACTGTTTTTTTTTTTTAAATATCCGAAATTATCATTTCACATTTGACATTGTTCACGATCGCAAGGTCATGAGAAATTTAATGCAGAGATCTAACCTATTACATTTGTTGGAACCATTAATCCAGTACTTCTCACCAACCGTAAGGTCGTAATGATAGGTGATCCTTTAGATAAGCTTACGTGAGTTTTGACTACAGCAAGGTCAATATTAAGGTTTTTAGCCTTTTACATTATTTTTTACTTTTTAAAGACCGGTATTGTTTTTTGAATATTTCAACAGTTAATCTCTGTATTCTTCTGCCAAACTGTAGATTATATCCAACCCATGTCTAAGATCACAGCCCAACCCCAATCCCACGCCCGGTAATAATTGGACTAACACTCGTATGCCGTTTTTGAAACATATTTATTTGTTACCCATTTGTGAAGGAGTTTTTCATGTACTCCATCCTGGTGTCCGTGTTGCTCATTTTTTTTTTGTGTTGTCCTATAATGTGTCTTTATGTTCGCTAAAACTAGTCGCCATGATATAGCTGAAATTATGTAAAGTAATGTGTTGAGATATCCGTAACGATTTCCGCATAAAAACGATGTTCGGATTACCTCCAGTTGTTTGTAGGAGGGCTCATCAATTGTTTACATTATTTCTGTTTGCTTGCGTATAGTTGTGTCCAACACATATTGTGGTGTATTTTTGCTTTATTTGTTTTCGTCTTGCGTACCCTATATTGCTAGTTTCTCTGGATGGTCCTTTTTTGTTCATCCCTTCGGTGAACTCTATACATTTATTTCCCTTGCATAAGGGAGATATGAAAATTTGTACACCCGAGAAAAGTCATATTTCCCGAGGGCAACGCCCGATGGAAATATGACTATTTCGAGGGTGAACAAATTTTCATATCTCCCTTATGCAAGGGAAATGAATGTTTTATTCCACCAGGCCAATGTTTTGGTGAATTGAGTCCTTGCTTAACAAAAGTTCTTGAATTTCATTGTCTTCTGCCAAATGAAATCTTTTGGCCATCTGTGTTTTCAAAATTATTATTTCGGAACATCTCTGGAGTTATCTTTACTAACATGGAATACCACTATTTGACTAAAGTGGGATAACTCGCGATAAATCTTGAGAATTTCGAATAAGGGAAATACGATATTGTTGAGAGGGAAATACGATGTTGTTGAGGGAAATACGATGTTTTAATAAATGTCACGTGGGATTGTTTCGACCAATCGAATTTCTATATAAGTAGAATAAATATTATAGAGTGGAATAATACCGTTTATTTATGAGAATAGTAAGAAGAGTAAAGAGTTATTGTCTTTTCATTTGTTTATATTGTTAATTAAAAATGATTTTAAAATCTTATAAGTTAGTTACACTGTTAATTCTCAACATGTGTTTCCTGTTATATAAATGTTGAATTACTGCAAATCACCCAGTGGATATACCTGTCTTATGAGGTCTATCACCGCTAAGGTTGTGAGTTGCTGCCCTTTGACGTGGTTTATTCGATGCAACCTTAAAGTGTGTCGGTAGTTTACCCCGGAAACTCCGGTTTCCTTCAATAAAACACTCACCAAAGCGATAGGACCGAAATATTGTTGAAGGTGACATATAAGGTGAAATATATTACCTAAACCTAGGTAAGGGGCCGTCGTGGCTGTGATCGTATGGTAGTTGGATCTACAACTACCTAGGCTATCAGTGCCTAGTACCACTGTTGTAAGTTCAAATCTCGATCAGGGTGAGGTGTACAACATTATGTGATAAAGTTAGTCGGTGGTTTTCTCCGGGTTCTTCGGTTTCCTCCACTAATAAAGCTGACCGCCACGATATAGCTGAAATATTGTTGCAAGTGACATTTAAACACCATAATCTAAACCCCTTCTATTGAGATTTGCAAAGCATACGCATTGTTCTATAGCAGGGAAATACTTGTCGGCAGTATCAACAAAACACTTGATTGCAACGTGTTCAACAGCTTCGGCGATTTACACATCTTTTTTATACATTCATTCTTGGAAGAAAATATAAATTGGCATTTGAAAGAACAGAGACAAATAAGAGAATAATTTGAACCACAATATTGCATTTATTTTTATAATATGAACTACCTAAAGTCAATGTTTTATCAAATATACACATTATATATTTTTGTTCTGGATACTTCTTATCCCACACATATTTACATTCCAGTTGTGAAACTATACGTTGGGTTATGGATACACACTTAATGGCATGAAATAGCATGACATAGTTTTAGAATTTTAGCCGAATCACATATCCTTGCGCGGATGTATTTACAAACAAAATGACAGAAGACTACGAGTACGACGACGAACATGAATTGCTTGGGCCGCTTATATTGGACGATCTGCCCGTCTTTGACCTATAGCTTAATCCCGCCACTTTTTCATTGAAGTGCCTACACTGTGTTAGGGTATCGATTTTGCCCCTTTCTGTGGTTTCTCTATTGGATTTTGAAACTCTTTCGACGGTGTGGTTTTATATATTGCCCGTAATCGTAATCTCACAATGTTTTGACATCAATCTATAACCGAGAATTTGTCAATGAATAAGTAATGTGACGCAGTGATGTGGATTGAATATGTCAGCCGAAAATATATTACATAATAAAGAAATGTAGTAATACGCATGTCTTACCGTCATCAGCTGTGATCAGCGTCACAAACCAAACGCTTCAAAATATATTCTATATCCCATGATATCCCAAATACATATTATAGAAAGAAGGAATTGTGCCATCGTGTCATTTCCATAAATCATTAACACGACAGGAATACGACTGTTTGTCAAAACATTGGCCCGGCATGTTGTAAAACATGAAGTAGAGTCTGGAGTTTATTTTGGAGTGGAATCTGGAGTCACTTTTGAAGTCAATTTTGGAGTGGGTTTTTTTTTAATTCTTTTCAAAAATGCATTTTGTTTCATTTACAAAAATAGTTATTATAATCCTTTGCCTGTTGAAGGTATTATTTGACGGACTGACTGCATTAAAAATTAAAATATATGGTTGAAGTAAATAAGCAAAAATTCTGAAGGGATAAATAGCAAGTCATCAATCTAAGAATTTTTTTACTACTTTGCAAATATTATTGGCTTTTGCTAGAAAATAAATAGAACAGTAAAACTGATGGAATTGTCAGATACATTAAGACAAAAACGGCATCGGAGGAATGGACACTGTGGCAGGGGGTGAGGGGAATCGGGCAAAAGTAGTTTTTGTTTACCCCTCAGATTTTTAAAGCTCATATTTTTCTGAATTTACTAATGATGAACCACTGAAAACAAATTTAAGATTTATTGACCCAACAGAAAAAAACAAAAACAAATACTAAACAAACAAAACAAAAAAATACAGACTAAAAATAAATCACATTTTGGTGCAGTTTCTCCACAGAGACTTATTCTTCGGTTGCTTACTCAATCAGGGATTTGAAACTATCATATTACTTGCATTGGATTTCTAATTAATAATACTTCAATATCATATAGATTAAGTAAACAAAACATTTTCTTCTAATGGAGATGTAACAGACTATATAATACTTTTGCTCTCGCTTCAATGCAAGATGATGTAATCTAAATCAAAAATATAATGTGGTGTAAAAAGGAGATAAAAAGTTGTTGACAAATATGTATCAGTGAAGTTATTCAGAAAAAAAAAATTGATTGGATAATTGTCTTACATACAAAAAAAAATTCCATTTAACTCAAGCACTTTTATATTTTATTATTGTAGTATATGCATTTAGATTTTTAAAGATCAATTGACAGATGCATGCAGTTCATAAAACATTTGTAATCTTTTTGACAACAATGACAGGAACATCGCTGTCATATTTCAATTCCTAAAGCATCAAAGATAATACAAATACAAATATT
>MJUT01004237.1:525349-554809 GCA_002080005.1 Gigantidas platifrons | reverse complement strand
TTCTCGCAATACAAAAACAACCAACTAACCGACCGCAACTTAAAGGCATATTGTCTACGATTTTTTTGAAAATTTTTAACTGTCCATAAATGATTTGTTTAAGCTATCATTAAACAGTTATGCTGCAAAATATACGATTGGTGTTCTTTTTTTGACAAAAAAGACCCAAAACTATCGTTATCGGAATTATTGTCCGGGACGACAAAAATTCAAAGTGAAAGTAACAGCGCCACCTATAAAAACGGAAGTTTTGAATTCTCGGGAGTTTAGCTTTGAGGTAAGGAAAATACTGTTAAGATTCAAGCACTTCATGATTGTCACGATCGTTTAATGTTGTTTGAATCTTAACGTTTCGTAGCGTATTCGCCAATAATTCGGTGTTTAATCTTCATTTTATGAAGGTCAGTACGGAAAACAACAATAATTTTGGGTATGAAAAAATACAAATGTGGTAGACAATATACCTTTAACAAATCAGACAGACCAAAGGTGAACATTTGGGATACTTGAAAGAACTTGAAATATCTAAATATATATAAACGAGAATCGATAGCACGAATGCCGATAACATTTTGTTGTTTACTTTTTGTTAATTGTGGCTTATTTAGCTTTCTGAACATTAAAAGGGTAAAAATATAAAATGAAAACACTGTTGCAGGTGGAAATGTATTATGTAAGAGAATACACTCCAACTTGTAGATTCCTAAAAATAATCAACTCGACCCTGACGTGTCTCGTTGATTAGTTTTAAGAATCTACAGTTGGAGTGTATGGTTCATTACATAACTTACTGAAGCTCATTGTTTGGAAGAGTTCTTCCGAATTCTATTGTATTACAATGTCTATTTATGAAGTTTAAATGGGTTAGGTAAATTTTATTTATCGATTTTAAGACATTTAAATCCATTGAGTATTATCTGACTACAATTTTGAATAAAAAGTAAAATAAAACTGCACAATGATATATGGTATGACGAAGTAAGATTTAAAGATAAATAGTGTAGACTGACAAAACATAATTGATATTTAGTTTGGATTTTATAAGAGAATGTTTATATTGTTGCCGTGCCTCTTTTCTATACTGTAAAGGTAAGAATCTTGTCGTTGATTTAATGACTAATGTGAGTAGTATATTATGAGGAAGTAGAAAGATCCTATGGGGACCGATTGCATAACCACGTCGTACCACTAACCCTAAGTCTAGCTATAACGATAATGCCTTATTTTTTAGTTCATTTAGTTTAAGTGGTATACACAAAATTTTAGATATATGGGATGACAACACAAATTTTTTTAAGAGTTCTACCGAAATATTCAACAGTCTTTATGATAGAAGAAATTGGATTTCAGAATATAGCCGAATAAAGAAAGCCATACCGCAAGAATTAATAAGAATGCTTAAATCCGAACCAGTCGAACTAAGTGCAAAGGCAAATCTTTCATTTCGATTTAAAAACTCGTATCAGTTTTAAAAAAACAAAAAATATTAGAAAACAGTAAATTACGTTTGAGAGAAATTCAGGGTTATTTTGTGGCGAATGGTGTTCCTATATGTCAAAACAAATGGGATACGCACTTCGACACAGAACTACCCGGGAAATCTATCTGGGCTATAATTTATTCAAACCGGGCTAATAGAAAAGCTAAACAACTACAATTCAAACTTTTACATAACATAGTGTGAACCGAGGAAAGACTGCAACGTATGGGTTTATCATTAAATGGATCTTGTCATTTTTGTAAAGAAAAGGAAACTTTATTACATTTATTTGTACATTGTAAATTTGTTGACAGTGTCTGGATAGAAGTTTTTGAAAAGTTCAATGACTTTTTTCTTAGAAAATATAATATATTGGCGGAAAAATCTGAAAAAAATATATGTTTAGGAATTTTTTATAAAGACTTGAAGAAAATTGCAAAGTTGGTGAACACTATTTCGTTTTCTACAAAATATTTTATTTGGAAAGAAAGAAATGTTGTAAAATATCAGAAAAAGGCTATGAGTAAAATTAGAATTATTAATTTGTTAAAATATGAATTGTCGTTTCTATCTGCTATTTATGATGATGACACATTTATAGAATTGAAAAACTCATTTTGTACACGGGTATAATTACGTAGACACTCCAACAAATTGAAGCTTCTGTAGCATGTGCAAATAGTTTATATACATATTTTTTTTGTATTTTAGTTTCAACTACCAGGCTAACAATTGTATCAACTTCCTATTGCTCTTATTGATAATTAACTGTACTTACATTATTACTGTCTGCACACAATAGTAAAACCAGTTAGTGTAAACTATATTTTATTTGAAAGAAAGTCAAACACAAATACAAGATAGCAAATAGCAGGTGGGATTGGAAAACAAGTGAGGTATCACTTTTACAAATTCCGTTCCCTAAAAAATAATCAGAGATGGTAAATAATAAAGTAGGTTATACTAGTTAATGCTTGGTGACCGTAAATGTACACTTGAGGCTACACGGGTACATAATGGATAATATAAATAAAAAATCATACAAAATAGACATGAAAACAAGAGAAGAGAAAAAAAAATTATGTAAATCTCTTGGATTTAAGTATGAAGTCCTGAATGACCTTGAAATTTTTGGTGTTTTCGATTTCAGACAGGAGTGGATTGCCATACAGTAAATAATAAATATTAATCTGCCCTTGCAAATTGTTTAACAGAGATGTTCTCAATAAGTTGTATTGTGGACAATGAAGTAAAAAATGCTGTGATGTTTCAATTTGTCCACAAATACAGAGTGAGTCCAAGACTATTTTTTTCTTATATAAATGGTCTTTTAGACCACTACTCTCCGTTCGTAATCTAGTATGTACAATTTGACCATACCTACTACCACAATAAAAATATTTGGGAATAATTTCACTTTTTTTCAAAAAATTTTTAAATGAAGACAACGAAGAGTTTCTAATATGTATAGGAAGCTCATTCCAAAGACGGACAGTAGATGGAAGAAAACTGTTGTAATAAAATTTGTTCGTGCAGGCAGATTTGGGTAAGTTTCCTGCATTTCGTGTTCTATATTGGTGGATTTGACCAAAGTTATTTGGTACTAAGTTAGAAAGATAAGGAGGAGTGTTATAGTTAATCAATTGATGAAAAAGTATCAGTTTGTGATTTTTTCTCCTTTCCCTTAAAGTATCCCATCTTGATTCTTTTAAAAGAATATCAAGACTGGTTAGCCTAGTAGCCCCAGTTACTATACGCGCTGCATCATAGTTAATTTTCTCCAGCTCGTCTTTTAAGTACTCAAAGCAATTGTCCCAAACTACGTCAGCATACTCCAAAATAGGTCGTACATAAGAAAAGTACATAATTTCAAGGGTTTTTCTGTCCACTTTGAACTTAAGCTTTCTTAACATATTAAGGCGAGAAGAAGCTTTTGATATGACACCGGTAATGTGGAGATTCCAGTTACCGTCAGTAAAAAATGTTAGCCCGAGATGTTTATGTGAATCAACATTTTTAATAATCTTACCATCCATAGTCAAAGGGGGGTGAAAAACTGGATTTTTTTTTCGGGATATTATCATAGACTCTGTTTTATTGGGATTAAAATTGACAAGCCATCTGTCAGCCCATCTGTGAATACGGGACATGTCCGAATTTAAAGAGATAGACGCTACGAGCGGGTTTTCAACAATAGCAAAAATACTGGTGTCATCGGCAAATAATTTAATATTACAGTTTACCTCATCAACAATGTCATTGATACATACTAGAAAAAGAAGGGTCCAAGAATGGACATTTGTGGGACACCACCTGTAATTTTAACCCAAGAAGATTCTTTACCATTTATAACAACCCTCTGTTTACGATCAGAAAGATAGTTCTTTAGCCAATCTAAAAGATTCCCTGAAATTCCCATCTTTTTTAGTTTGAAAAGTAATCCCCTATGCCAAACACGGTCAAAAGCCTTGCTTATATCGAAAAAAAACAATTCTGATTTCTTTTCCTTCATCCAAAGCTTTGTTGAAAGCATTGGAAAGAAATAACAACTGGTTGCATATGGAATCCTTTAGTCTGAACCCAGACTGGTGTTCTGAAAGGAGAGAACGTACGAAATTCATGATATGTTTGTATACACATCTCTCAAATATTTTACTAGTTACACTCAATAATGAAAAAGGTCTGTAATTACCAACAATATTTGTATCATCTTTTTTAAAAACTGGTATAACATTTGCTTGTTTCCAAGCTAATGGATAATACATTTTAGACAAACTTAAATTAAAGATGTAGCACAAAGGTTTTGCTAAGATATCAGATGCTGCTTTTAGTAATCTAGGACTAACACAGTCGGGACCAGTAGATTTATTTACATTAATTATTTGCAAAATATCTCTAACTTCCTGTTCTTGGAGTACTATTTTGTCAAGACAATTCTCTGGCGTAGAGTCATCATAGGGAACAGACTTGTTATCATCTGACAGCTTAGACTGTGAGGCAAAAAAATTGTTGAAGGCATCAGCTTTTTCGCTGTCACTAAATATGGTATTATTATCTATAAACAATGTGGGGATATCAGAGTCCCTGGACTTGAATTCAGCCACTTTAGACGCTGTCATCCACCAATTTCTAATATCGAGAGTGTTAGATCGAAGCTTATCTACGAGACCATCTAGGTACAATTGTTTTTGTTTTCTAACTAGATTTACAGTTCTATTTCTAATTTTCCTAAATTTTGACCAATGTTCGGGAAAATCTGACTTTTTTGCTCTCTTATGGAATCTATCGCGTTTTCGAATAGCACGACGAATTTCATTATTCATCCACGGTGGGTCCAACTTTCTTACAGTAACGATTTTATTAGGAATCGTTTCTGTCGCAGTTTTTAAAATTAAATTGGTTAACGAATTTACAAGTAAAACCAGTTATATATATAATATAGAATTAAATACATCTTTTTAATATACACTATAATTATCCTATTCAACACATCAAACCCATGCTGCTGTGACTGTTACGTATTTAATAAATAGGGCGACACATCAGTGGGGTACACTGAGGGGTAAGAAATCATAGGTAAAATAAGGTTGTCCAGTAAAATTTTAATTGACCGGATTGGTCGTAATTATTAATTTAATTATTGATAACCCAAACTCTTTTGTGAGAAGACAAAATGATGATATATGTTGTTAAATGAAATGTACATGTATGTTTGTAATTTTCATTTTGTGAATGAAAGGGAGTGTATTTTTTTTAAATCATTTTGATATTTTCCCTGGTCAAATGAGTTATGTAAACCACAGGGGCCCCTATGTATCTCCCCTGGGCTACATAGGGTAATTATATAGCAGGGCTTTTGAATAAACTGATCTGAAATTAAAAAAAAAAGTTTAACCCTATCTCTAACCCTAACCCTAATCCTAACCCTAACCCTAATCCTAACGCCAAGACCTATCCCTAACAACAAAACCTAAAAAAAATTATTAGATAATACAAAATTTTTAATGCGATAAAATTCTTATTAAAAAATAAAAACCATACATTTCTTATCTATCAAGGTAACAGTAACCCTAAATCTAGCACTAACAATAGATAAGAGGAATGCGATAACATTCTTATCCGTTAAGTAAATAAAAACCACCGTCTGTTATCCGATGTTTACCCCACAATCATATGTAAACAAAGTATTGTAGATAGTAACAACGATCGAATCACTAATAATTAAATCGCACCTTGTACATACTAATGTCCATCATTACAGTGTCTGCAAAGACATACGTGAAGATTTGTTGTTTAAATTCAATACGGTAAATATATAGTGCCCGGCATATTGTACCCTTTATCTATAACGAACAAAACAATTCAACTGTTCAAACAAATTACATATTTTAAGTAAACAAATGGACCACTTCTTTTGTTTCAATAGTATACATAATAGACTCTTATACGAATGCGATAAAATTCTTATCCGTTTAATCAAAGTAATTAAAACCCACCTGAGCTAATAATGTATGTTATCTATAAATACGATTGATAGTAAAAATAAAACATATACCCGATATATTCATAGTCAAAAAGTACTTGTCCCATGACAGTGAAGTTTGACTTGAACAGCGAAAAGAAAAAAAAACTCTTAATTATTATCTATGATGGATCAAGACAGCCCAATTAACCTATTCAAACAAAATTACATATTGTAAATAAATAGGTAAACAAAGTATGTATAATTAGATTAATAAACTAAGGGAAATAACTTTATTCAGTGTGTATGTTCGATGAGAGATAACTTAATGTGTATGTTCAAAGGGAAGTAATTATACGTATGGTTAAACATATTCAAAGGGAAATAACTCTGAACAGAACACAACGACACGATTTCATTCGTATAATTTATTACGTATAATACATTCTATAATAAAGACACGACAATACTTGACAATATACAATAGTCGTTTTAACACGATTTCGTCCGTTTATTAAGTACAATATATTCTATGACGGGGACATTTACCAAAGCAATGCACGTCAAAATACAATTTTAACAGTTCGATTGCTTAATAAACGGACGAAATCGTGTTAAAACGACTATTGTATATTGTCAAGCATTGTCGTGTCTTTATTATAGAATGTATTATACGTAATAAATTATACGAATGAAATCGTGTTATTGTGTTCTGTTCAGAGTTATTTCCCTTTGAATACGTTTAATCATACGTATAATTACTTCCCTTTGAATATACACATTGAGTTATCTCTCATCGAACATACACACTGAATAAAGTTATTTCCTTTAGTTTATTAATCTAATTATACATACTTTGTTTACCTATTTATTTACAATATGTAATTTTGTTTGAATAGGTTAATTGGGTTGTCTTGATCCATCATAGATAATAATTAAGAGGTTTTTTTTAGTATTTGGTTACAAGATAACAGATGAAAGTTATAATGAAATCAATTTTCTACTTACTATCATAGTATTCAGTATTCACAAAACTTATTATCTATCTAATGGTAAAACAAAAATCATCGACCCCTTCATGGTTTTCAAAAAAAGAATTTAGAAAACAATATGAAACGTGTCAACATATTAATAAGGGAAAATGTTTAAAAGTCGAAGCAATATCAAAGAAAGCTGCAAATTATATTGTCAATCTGCAATAGTTACACATACAACTGTATTTACAAAATGTATGCACATATGATATTATAATAAGTTAATATTGGATCTAGAAACATGCACTATGCAACATAAAAAAGGGGGAGGTGTAAAATAAATTTGAAAAAGAGATTGGTTTCATTAAGTTATAACCATAATCAAAATGGTGTATTTAAAAGAACTTACACTCATTAATTTAAATTCAGCACTTTATACAGAAATAGAAAAAATAAACAAACATATTGAAAGCATTTGTGTTTGTTGTGGTTATATCAAATGTCAAAACGTTTACGTAACACGCACGGCAATTTTCCGTATTATATCCAATAATGACTTTTTCTTTTATGTTGTCCTAATTTGTATGTATATACATGTGTACCAATGGAAAAATGTACGTTAATAAGTTATATTATGTACAATGCTAATAGAGAGAGAAACAATATTTTAATATAATAATTATTTTCTCTTTTGAATAAAATTCGACAAAAAGTATTGCTAAGTATATGCTTCATATGCAATGATATAGCAAGAGTTCATATTGTATATAAATCCCTGGATATAGTATCATAAATTTTCAAAATAATGCAATGTATGCTATTAAAATAGAAAAGTGCTCTTGAATTAATTTTCTAAATTAAATAAGATTCCTAAAGAAGTTAATAATGCTACTCTCTGTGGGTATTGAATGTATTATAACAATTTATTGTAGTGAAATACAAACATATATACCTATCTGAAATGTATTGTAATACAAACTAATATTATCTAAATCTATGAATAATTCATTATCTGAAACCCCTGGTTCATTTGATGATTAACAAAACAGGGAAGAACCTAATTGGGATTGTTGTACCAATTAGGGGTATTATAACAACAAAGTCCCATAATAAACTTGTTATTTGTTAAAAAAAAAACAAAAAAAAACCGGACGAAATCGTGTTAAAACGAATATTGTATATTGTCAAGCATTGTCGTATCTTTATTATAGCATGTATTATACGTAATAAATTATACGAATGAAATCGTGTTATTGTGTTCTGTTCAGAGTTATTTCCCTTTGAATACGCTTAACCATACGTATGATTACTTCCCTTTGAACATACACATTGAGTTATTTCTCATCGTACATACACACCGAATAAAGTTATTTCCCTTAGTTTATTAATCTAATTATACATTACTTTGTTTACCTATTTATTTACAATATGTAATTTTGTTTGAATAGGTTAATTGGGTTGTCTTGATCCATCATAGATAATAATTAAGAGGTTTTTTTTCTTTTCTCTGTTCAAGTCAAACGTCACTGTCATGGGACAAGTACTTTTTAGTTTTGTTGACAATGAATATATCGGGTATGCGTTTTATTTTTACTATCAATCGTATTTATAGATAACAGACATATTGTATTATTAGCTCAGGTGGGTTTTATTTACTTTGATTAAACGAATAAGAATTGTATCGCAATCGTATAAGAGTCTATTATGTATACTATTGAAACAAAAGAAGGGGCCCATTTGTTTACTTAAAATATGTAATTTTGTTTGAACAGTTGAATTGTTTTGTCCGTTATAGATAGAGGGTACAATATGCCGGGCACTATATATTTACCGTATTGAATTTAAACAACAAATCTTGACGTATGTCTTTCCAGACACTGTAATGATGGACATTAGTATGTACAATCACTGCATTGGATTTATATAAAATGGATGTAAGTCTTTACGTTCAATTATGTGATTGGTTTTGTGAAATAGGTTTGGTTTGGTGCGATTTGATTATTAGTGAAGAATGGTTCGATCGTTGTTACTATCTACAATACTTTGTTTACATATGATTGTCGGGTAAACATCAGATAACAGACAGTGGTTTTTATTTACTTAACGGATAAGAATGTTATCGCATTCATCTTATCTATTGTTAGTGTCAGAGTTAGGGTTACTGTTACCTTGATAGATAAGAAATGTATGGTTTTTATTTTTTAATAAGAATGTTATCGCATTTGTATTATCTAATACTTTTTGTTTTAGGTTTTGTTGTTAGGGTTAGGTCTTGGTGTTAGGGTTAGGGTTAGGGTTAGGATTAGGGTTAGGGTTAGGGGTATGGTTAGAGATAGGGTTAGGATTATGGTTAGTGGTACGACGTGGTTATGCAATCGGCCCCCATAGGATCTTTCTACTCCCTCATAGTATACTACTAATGTGCTATTCTCGAGTGCGGAATTAACATACGTTAAATAACAATAACTCACTCACTCCTCGTAATCTCATAAATACAATTTGTTCTCGCAAAGATATAACAGAAACATTACTCATCTGAGTATTTACTTAACTATATACTGTATTTGTGTAATATGTCCGACATATAACTACTTTAACAACCATTTATTCAAAATAAGAGACACTTATGACCAAAATAGAAGATCCGATTATTACCAAAATAGAAGACGTGAGATATCATCTGTAACTGTACACACACTGTTAAATAATATTCAAGTTTTCTTAACTGCTGCTGTCATAAAGCATACATGAAATGTTGATTTTTGTCGTAATGTTGATTTTGGCGTACATTTGAAATGGATATTAGAGAAAACCGAAGGGACAATCAATGATGGACATACCAGAGACACGTTCAAAGGCACAAGACTCGTTTCAAAAACAATCAAAAGCAAAAGAAAAACACAACACAGGAAACTTAAAAGATGGGGAATACGGACCCCACCAAAAAGAGGAGATGAAGACAGGTGCTCGTGATGGGTAAACAGTTCTCGTTTCTTATAGGACATCCACGGTGTTATTCCATTAGTCCATACGGATTTTGATTGCCCTATGGTATCTGTAAACTTTTCTTCATATGTCATTTATTTCAAATAGGAGACAAAGATGACGGAAATAGGCGAACCGAGAATAATTCCGACAGAAGATTTTCCATTTCAAGTTTTTCTAAAGCAGATTGCTGATCAGATTACGGACGAGGAAGTAAAATCATTGAAATTTCTCTGGTCAGGTACGTACATGGGTAAAACAAGACCGTACAAAATGTTATGTATAAAGATATCCAAATAATCTCAACTTAACAATTGTACAGAATCTTAAAACAGTGAATGTAAAAATATGATTATTTGAAATGTATTGAGTAATCACAATTTTGATCCCTTAATATTCAAGCTTTATTATCTACTTACTTAATACACTGTTCAATTTGAAAAAAAAAATACCACGGTATTCGGAACAGTTCCAAAAATGCAATGAAAAAATCGTAGGAACATGGAAAAATTTGATACCCCTAACACGCATATACATAACCGCTCGCTTTCCCAGGTTGGTAAAGGTACTTCAATAAAAAGTGAAGACGTTAAACTAGTCTTAGCGGCCAAAATCAGAAGCCTTAGATCGAAGGACAGACAATACATTGGCCAAAAGAAAAATCACAAACAAAAAAGACAAACAATCATCAACAACTCAATGCACAATTTAAAGATTTAGCCACACAAACTCCATTAAAAACGCCAGTTATTTCCACACGCGAGTGGGGGCCGTCGTGGCCGTGGTCATATGGTTGTTTGATTTACAACTACCTATGTAATCGTTGCCTATCACCACTGATGTTGTGGTTTCAAATACCGCTCAGGTTAAGGAGTACAACCTTATGTGATAAAGTGTGTCAGTAGCTTACGGCAGGTCGGTGTTTTCTCCGGATCCTCCGGTTTCCGCCGCCAATAAGACCGACCACTACGATATAATTGAAATATTTTTTAAAGTGGCGTTAAGCATCATAAGTAGTATGTCATGTTGAATCGGGCGCATATTTGAGGGGGGGGCAGTGACATCACAGGAAATGATGTCACTGGATGTCACAGAAAATGACTTTATAGGAAGTGACGTAACGGAAAGTGTAAGGGAGATAATTTGCCGCGCCTTTTTTCTCACCGGGTTTTCCCGCATTTTTTCTTTGGAAAGACCTCGGGGTCTACTCGAAAACTTTTGGGAGTTTCCCATAGGACATTCCATTTTTCCCGCGTTTTTTTTAACAATATCGACCAATGAACATAATCTTCGGAATTCGACCAATGAAATGCCACAACCCTTCTTTCAGTTAGCCAACCACGGTTTTCCTTATAGGTCCAAAGAGAGCGTTCGTACCATTGATTTTTGACCATTCGTTGAAGACCTTTCTCTCATCCAATAAAATTCAAACATTAACCATTTGTTTTTTCCAATTTGAAAATCGGCATTTTCGCTCCAGCTTTCATAGTGACAGGACGTGTTTATCTTGTGGAATATAGTGGAAAAATTATATTCGAACAGAGGTAAGCATCTCAATTCTACTATAATTGCATATTTAAATCAATATCATCTTCTTGAAATTAAGCCATGTAGTCTTTTCACCAGTTGATTTTTAATTGAGAAAACAGTCTTCCATTTGATAAAAATCAATAGTCTTGTATAATGACTGGTCGTATTGTGATATTTTGTTTTCTGTAGAGAACATGTATTTCCCATTTACACATTTTAATCAATATTCTCATAATTTGCTTCAAACTATTGAAAGATTTTTGAAAATCAAATCCGGTCCTTTTTAGAAAAAAATAAGGTACAAAAATTTTTCGTTGGTACTAGTTATTTTAGCAAGTTTTCTACAAATGCTTTTTTCCTAGTATTATTTCCCACATTCTAATAATTGTGCAACGTGACATCTTTTTTTGTCAGAATACAAAGAATTTTTACAAATAAAAGAAGAAAAGAGGAAAGTTTACATATTGCTAAAGAAAAAATCATTTTCTTTTTGTACTATCGTTTTCCATTTGTTACAGATTGTAAAGTTTAGTTTTCACTTTTAGTATGAATCTTTCAGAAAAATGAAACACGATACGAGTTATTTGAACAAGTTTTCTACATATTGTTATAATTTTAAAAGAATTCATTTCGTCAAGTGTACAAGCCCGAACGAGTATAGTTTTATTAATGTCATTCAGTTTTTAATCGACTTTCGGTGAAGTAGGAAAGGAGATATGTAGTCTTATTAAATATGCATTCTTTTCCAAATTCAAGGAAGCATGAAGATGGATAAAAATAACGTAAGTGGGTTTTTTTTATTATGTGTTTACATTTTAATCAAAGTTCCATTGGGTTTGATAAATGTTACTAAATATTGTATGATTAATGAAAAAAGGAAAGAAAAATAACAAGGCTCCGTAGGGAATCAATACTACGTACATATTATTTAGATACACGAGTAGCTTACGAGACAAACAAAAAAGAAGAAAAAAACGAAATACACAAACTACCAGACTAAGGAAGGGATCTAGTCATTCCACTAAATATATGCATCACACAAGCAAAAAGACGATCAAATCTCAGAACTGGAATACAAATACAACTGAACGTTTTATCCAAACATAGCATGGGTTTCTATTTTATCGTTTCAGAAGTACTTGTGTGATAAATGTGGGAAACAGTTTACAGAGAAGCGCAATCTCACTAGACACATGAAAACCCACGTCCAATCTTCTCAAACCTATTCCTACAACATTTGCGGAAAAGAATTCATCCGTCCCGATCATAAGAAACGACAGGAGGAATCCCACAACTACACAATTACCTGTTCCGTTTGTGGTCAATTTAGAAGGGAAAACATGGTCCGTCACCGGGCTCCCCACGGCAGACCTGAAGTGAGGCCTGGGATGCTAGTTAAGAGACCCGCTTCCTCCGAATCTGATCCATCCAATAGTCCTGCAAACAGAACACGAATTCACAGTCCCCAGTCTTAAAACAGTCCGTCATTGAACCTAATATATTAGCAGAGGACTAGGAAACCATAATACTATATCTAAGCCACTGGAATACCATCCAAACTCAGGAAAACAGTGGAAACCGTGTCCAGGACCAATATAATTTTTACCCTAAACGATAGAACGTCCTCCACTTTTCCAGAGATGGTACCCAATATTTTCACACAACAGACGTCGGATTTCAGAATCAATGTCTCATTTGGTTTTATTTTGAAGAACGTCGAAACTGGAGAATTACGGTTCTACCATCCTAGTCAAAACAACGCCCGTTTTTCGATGTTCCACATCTAATTTGGAACGAAGATTCACAGAAATTTCTGGACGAATTGAGTCGTCACGACATACTGGAATATATCAGACAACAGCATACTGACACCAAAAGGGTTGTGCACCTCCTGACCAGCGTTACATTATACGTTAATAAAATGAACAAGCATCCTATTGGCGCAAGTGTCCCTCTACCTGATTACATCCAAAAAATTCCTGGAGTGGTTGCATTAATTACCGGATTGCATGGACCTTACAACGACGACATGTGTTTATTTAGATGCCTGGCGGTACATCGTGGAACTCCTGTTAGAGATGTCGAATCTCCAACAAAGACATATTTTCACCAATATTTACGACATACACAGAAGTCTCCAAATAAATTTAAAGGAGTGGCAATTGAAGATCTACAAGACATCGAAAGTTTTAACGAAATAAATATTTTCCTGTTCGAGCTCAAAGAAGACGAAATGGGCAATGTTCATGCCGAACTGACCCGGCATTCGCCTTATATTCACAAAAGTACAATGAATCTCAATCTCTTTGAATACCATTTTAGCTACATTAAATACTTGAGGTCATACAGCAAACGTTATTCTGTAGCAAATGTGATAAACTCTGGAAGTCTTGTTGGATGTTACAACGTCACGAACGAACCTGCAAGGCCAAAGTTCGTTACAGGTATCCCGGAGGGGTATACCATCCCAACCAATGCATTTTTGGATAGATAGAGGAATTCGGTATCGATATTCCAGAAGACCTCAGGTATTACCCATACAGGGCAACGTACGATACCGAAGCTATGCTGGAGCCTACAGATAGACCCAACTCTATCAAAATGGAATGGACCAGTACACACGTTCCACTCATCATTTCAGTTTGCTCCCGACGACGACCGACCAATATGTTTTGTCAGTAAAGGAGATCCTAACGTAATGCTCGCAAAAACAGTCGAATATTTGACATCATTGTCTAGGACTGCTCCACTGTTATTGCTAGAAAGATATCAAGAATTGTTTGAAGAAATGGAAATTAAGATGACGGATCAACTTGACCCAGAAAACCACAAATTCGACAACAAAAAAAGAAAGCATCCTTTATATAAATTACAGCTTCAATTAGAAGGCAATTTACAGGAACTACCAGTAATTCCGGAAAGTACGACTTGAACGGAATTAAGATTTCATTTTTCTCATACCTAGTCGAACACGAAAACTTTGAGTTTGTCGTCAAAAGAAATAACAACTACATGTGTGTCAAGACTGAGAATCTCAAATTATTAGAGATATCAAACTACCTTGCCCCCGAATTTAATTACGCTCAATTTCTAAAAGCTTACGGATGTTCCGAGGAAAAGGGCAATTTCCCATACGAATGGGTAACCACTTTAGAGAAACTGAAACATACAATTTTACCTCCAAAAGAAGCCTTTTATATTTCACTGAGAAACCAACATATCAACATTGTCTAGATATGTGGCAACAACACAACATGTCCACAATGAAAGATTTCCTAGTTTGGTACAACAACAAGGATGTAGAACCCATGCTCCAAGCCATTGATAAGATGTTTATATATTACCAAATTCTGCGTCCCGGACTGACTTTGAAATATATGTTTCAAGACCTCCCTAATTATGTCACCATTCCAGACAAAAGAAACAATGATTTGCATCGCTTGTTAAAAGACAATATTGTCGGAGGTCATAGCATTGTATTCTATAGATACCATGAAAGAAACGTGACCACAATTAGACCTGCAGAGTACGATGATCCAAAATAATGCAAAAAGATCATATGCTCTGATGCTAATACGTTGTATTTGTGGAGTATCATGGACAATATGCATACGGGTCATTTTGTCTGACGTAACATGGAAACCGAATTCAAAAGAGAGACTCTAAGGAGATATGAGTGTATGCCCATTCAATGGTTATAATGAGAAGCCAGACAGTCCGGTCTTTACGTACAACATCATGGAAACAACAAGGAGAACATGATTGACAAGTACCCTATTGGTGGTTATTGTAAAGAGACCAATACCATATTCCAGTTTGACGGATGTTTATTTCACGGTCACCGCTGTGAGTTGACCCGTGACAAAGAGAGTCAATCCAATGAACAGTAAATTATTATCAGACGCCCGACGATAAACCGACGAAAGAAATCGATATCCATATTTACCACTGCACATCGTCTTCTTCGTGTGCCAATACGCCAAACTACGCATGCTGGAATGTTATTACGATTTTATGGACACTTTTGTCGATCGTCGAGACTTCCGCTATTGCTGTATGGACACACACTCCGCATATATGGGTCTTTCTGGTGATAGTTTAGAAGAGGTCGTCAAACCTGAACGCAAACAACGTATCAAAGTGAAAAACACAACTGGTTTCCAAGGTCCGATACCCCTGAACATGACGCACATGTTAAGAGGACACCGGGCCTCTTCAAAGAAGAAAACAGAGGAGATGGAAATGTTGCCCTATGTAGTAAAACATATTATTGTTTCGGGGTCGAGGACAAATTCAGCTGAAAAGGAATCAATAAACGACTAAACGATATCAATAAAAGTACGTATATGGATGTGTTTCTGACAAGAGTTCCGGAAATGATACTAATAGGCGGTTTCGTTCTGTTGACAATACCGGATGTACATACCTTCAACGAAGGGTTGAATTTTCATATTTTACCCCAAACGAAAAGCGCTGGCAGATGGAGTGTCTACAGCCCCGTTAGATATTTAAATCTGTGATGTGAACTGTGATATAGACTCTAAATATGGATTGTATATATATTTTTCATTTGTCATGAAATTTGTAACCGTATTCTAATGTGAAGTTTAATAGTTTGTTTTTTTTTATATATTTTTCTTCTTTTTTGTGTGAAATATTTACTTTTTTTACCTGTAAAGTTTAAAGTTCTACTTGATTTTGAATATAAAGGAAATCTTTAAATAGTTAAATTGAATGGGTTAGACTTCACCAATTTTCTTTTAAATAGTTAAATTGATCTCAATATAATATACCTCATTGATTTTCTTTTAAAGGGGCATTAGCTACGAATTTGACCCAAAACAAATATATGCTTTGGAAATTTGTAAAAAATGATGAAATAAAAGTAAATATTTTACATTAAACAGCCTATCGAACCACTTTCCACCTTTTGAGAACGAAAATTACCAGCGATTACTTATTTGCTTTGAAGCAAATAATTTGACCTCGCTTTTTCCGTATGCAATTGACCTTACTAGTGACAGGTAAAAACGACTAATTTGTGTTTTGTCGCTTATTAAATGCCAACTTGCATGTCTCTTTGTCCGTAATTAACACCGACTAAAAACAGATTCACAAAAAATAAGAAATAAGTGCACTGTTGTACTGATTTAATGACGATTCGACAAACTTCGTAAACACTGTCGATAATTAATTAGATGGTGTCCATTTCTTGATCGATCTCAAAACACGAACAGTTGCATGTTTTTTTCCCCGATGCGCGTACGTTTCATAACATTTATAAGTTACAGAAACATGTTTTTATTAAGGCATCAATCATATCTGATAGTTTTTATGGGTAACACAAATTTACGATTTGGCAGATAATGCCCCTTTGAATAGTTAAATTATGTCAATATAATATACCTCATTGACTGTAGTAAATTGTACATTGTTGTATATAATTATTTTTTTGTGTTTATAAAATAATTGAAACTGTATAACTGTGTTGGGTCTTTCATATAGTGACAATGGATGTTAGGTGATTCCGTGAAATAAACTGATATAAGGTGATCTGCCAATCAAAGATCATGTACTACGATTTTTGTTTTAAAAATTGGTGCTTAACGCCACTTTCAGCAATATTTCAGCTATATCTTTGTGGAGGAAACCGGAGTACCCAGAGAAAACCATGACCATGGGCAAGTCACTGACAAACTGTATCACTTGCGTATGTGCTCCGTCATATTATCTCTAATTCAAAGATTAGGTGTCCCAGCATTCTATTAGTAAATTATAATTAGGAGCTTCGTTATGCAAAGGCCTTTCGGTAAAAACGGACTAGAGGACATACAGACCTTGGATCGTTTAACTTAACAGATATTTCGTATCGTTTGCGTTTTTCGTTCGTTTCGTTTGCGTGTATCGTTCGTTCGTTTTTCGTCTTCCGTTCGTTTGCGTTTCGTGCGTGTAATTTATTCTTTCGTTTCGTGCATCGTTCGCCAGTTTAATTAGACTAATACACGAAACGAAATACGAACGAACGATACACGAAACGAACGATACACGAAAAGAACGATACACGATACACGAAACGAACCCACGCTACGATTTCCACTTTAAAATAATTACTACAATTTCAATCTTACTATTATTAAAAAAAAATCAATTAAAGTGTAAACAAAATTTTACATATACAAACATGTATTTCCTTTATTTACATGTACCAGTAATTTTGTACAATAAGGGAAAAACATATTTAATAAATGCAGTTTTTCTATAATTTACTCTAGGACAAATAAACAAGAAATCATCTACATGTATGTAAACCTGGGAAATACATGCACTGCAGGTGTGAAATGTCAACTCTTACATTTATAATTTCATTCTAATTAACAATAGAATTATATGACCTTTTGAAGCCACACGCCTCTCGGACAGCTTAACCGAGTAAATAAATGTTACATTGAATAAACTTTTTTTTAAATAAACTTTATTGAATAAACTCAGGCGCAGCAGATTGCGCTACAGGAGCATCAATTATTTACAAACAATTATTATAAGATGACAGAATGAGTAGATAATGTATACGTATTACACAAAAACAGATGATAGGTGATACACAAGTTATTACTGTCAGATGTTATGATTTGGGCCTCATGCTATATTTATTATCAGGCCATGTGCGTTGTATAGTGATATATTTTAAATTGGATTACGAATAGATTCTTTCCCAAATAGTGGAATACACGAATTTCTGGTTAGAATTGTCAATTCAGAATCCGAATAATTATAAATATTAATTCTGTATAATTATATAATTATATAATTATATAAATATAAATTCTGTATAATTATATAATTAAATAAATATAAATTTTGTTTAATTATATAAATAGAAAGTCATATTTGGAAATCAAATATATGAGATTTAAAATTTAATCATAAATATAATTATTAAACACATTGGTAATATAAACTATTTAATATAAATTGTATTACAATGTATCCTATTACTTTACCGACTAATTTATCATTTATACAAATATCTTGCTTATAAAATATAAGATTACAGAAGTTAATCACATCAATTTGCACAAAAGTCATTCAAATAATAACACGATACTATTCGTGTATCGTGCGTTTGTTTCGTGTATCGTGCGTTCGTTTCGTATATCGTGCGTTTTTCGTGTCGTTCGTGTGAAACGTTTGTTCGTTTTCCGTTCGTTTCGTTTGCGTTTTTCGTTCGTTTGCGTTTCGTGCATAGAATAAACTTATACGATCCAGGATATGTAACCCAGGGTCTTGGATTTTTGACCTTATACACATAATAGTTGATGGTATATGTTTTCATAAGGAGTTAAGAGCTGATCACATCGTGACCTATTATACAAGATGACTTTACATAAAACCTATTCAACAAGATGACTTTATATAAAACAAAGGGAAAAAAGGACTTTACATTAAAGTACAAGAGGTATGCAAAGGGTAAATATATGAGTCCCACAGGGACAAACAGAACAAACAATGAAACGAAAGATAAAGGGTTAACCAATACACGTAAATGTAAGTACATGTAAAGTGTTAAAGCTTACAGTGTTAACAGTATCCCATGGATGCATGGGAGTTTTGGGACATTTACCATACTGTTCTTAAAGGGACAGAATACGAATACTTCAATCGATCGCTCATTAACCAATCAGAATAGAGGAAAAGGAACCAATCAGAAAGCTCCATTTCACAAACAACTGTCCAATCGAAATACAGAATGACAGTCCATTCGGATACGACGTTACGAAAGCAATCGACCAATCAGACGCTGTCGCCAATGAATATTAGGTCATTTTTTGATATAAGATGCTGTAACTAGAGCTATGCGTCATTTACTGACTGAAACCCGCAACATGCCAAGTCAAAAAGATAAAAGAGTCAAAGGCGTTCATATGACAGAAGAGCAGCCTAAAATCCTGCAGGTAACACAAATATACTACAGATGCCACCAACTGCAGATATTGTACAGACGCTGGCAACCCAAGATATCGTACAGATTCCAGCTACACAAGACATCTTGCAGATAGTCGAAATTCAGCCGCTCAAACGACCCCTGGGAGGAAAGCGATACTTGGAGTTTAAAGAACGGAACGGATCCAAGAGAGTAGACTTACGATTTTGGAAAGATGGCATAGTCCCTACGAAAGAAGGGGTGAACTTACATTTGGATCAATGGAAAGTCCTGTGCAACATTTCGGACGTCATCGACGATTTGCGTACCAGAGTCATAGAAAAAGAACCAGTAGATTGGTGATACCAAATCGGAGACGAATTTTACGTCACAATCAAGGCACCTTACGTCTGTGTTCATATCAGAAAGCATTCTATTCCCACCGGTGAATGGACCTACCGTCCCACCAAGAGAGGTGTGGCTTTACACTTTGGAGAATAGAAAGAATTGAAAAAAAACAATCTGACACAGTTAGTTCCCTTGTACAGAACAGACTTGTAAAATAAAACATCGAAATGAATTATTGTTTGTTTGTTATAAATATGCCCTATCTACCATAATTCAGTCAGTCGTAATAAAAACGTCTACACTTAAGCAGCAGCCATACAAGTTTACTCCAAGCAGCAGCGGCAGCAGCAGCAGCCAAACATGTTTACCCTAGAGCAGCAGCAGCAGCTGCCATACACGTTTACCCTAGAGCAGCAGCAGCAGCCATGCACGTTTACCCCAGAGCAGCAGCAGCAGCAACCATACACGTTTACCTAGAGCAGCAGCAGCAGCCATATATTTTTACCCGAGAGCAGCAGCAGCAGCAATATACTTTTTTTCCAGATCAGCACGAAATACAACAGAAGACAGAAGAACCTTATTAAATGATACAAACCAACAATCCTTACACATTTTACGTTCCCGATAAATACGATCCAAACCATTTCATGCCGTGGTTCCAACCATTTACCAGTGTGATCTCTGGACCAATCGGAAATGGAAAATCCGTCTTTGGCAGGAGATTCGTACACAATATCCACCATATGATGACCCAATACCGGATCACATCTTGTGGTGTTATGGAGAATACCAGACTTTATACGGATCCGTAGATGGGGTGGACTTTCAACAAGGATTGCCGGACTCTGGCACCCTGGACCCCAGAAATAAATACTTGATTATTTTGGACGATCTCATGAACGAAACGAACCAAAGGGTGGCTTCACTGTTTACGAAAAAGAGTCACCACAGAAACATTAGCGTCATGTACATCGTTCAGAATCTGTTTCATCGAGGAAAACACCATAGAATCGTAAGTCTCAATGCCCACTACATGGTTCTATTAAAAAACCCGAGAGACGTATCGCAGATCATGGCGCTAGCACACCAAATGTATCCTAGGAAAACGCATTTTTTCCTGGATGCCTTTGCCCGATCTACGGCCAGATCTCACGGCTACATGGTGATCGATATGAAACAAAACACGTCAGATATCCTGAGATTGAGAACCTTCATCTTACCTGGTGAGGAACAGAAAACATATGTCGAGTCATGAAAAGGATGTTACATTCCGTTTCTTGTCACTCTTACATCAGATGCTGAGGGAGTAACATGGTCTTTTAGCGCTTGAAAAAGCACGCCAGTGATATAGTATACTTACAAAAGACGAAACCGTGTATTCGTAAACACCTCATAAGCAAAGTCGATCGCAGTCTCGTCGACTGTCTGTGTGAGTGTGCCGATACCATTTTAAGCAAAGCGTACGTTCAAGAAAGGATACTTACCAAACTGGACTGAAAAATTGTTTACGGGATAGTGAAATGTATCGAAACCAGACCCCCGGTTTACTTAGTCAAAGACGACCACGGTGAAATTCTGGAAGGAACATTTTATGCTGAAGAGATACAGAAAGTCATTGTATTTGTGGTTTAACCGAATCTACTACTCATTATTTATTTCACTGTCTGCGATACACTGCACAAAGGAAAATGTACATACTAAGAGTAAATCCTATTAATGTACCCATAAACCTAACAACAGTAATACATCTTTTTGGATCACCCAAACTTGCACCCAACCAAAACGTCCAATTATTTTTAGCAGTTCAAAAATTTATTATCTGTAGTAAGCGATTCACACCTTAAGGTCTTTTGTTCTCTCTCTTTCATTGTTTCTTTTTTCTCTCTCTTGTGCACTACTCTTTCATCACTTAGTTCTTCTATCTAATTGGAAATTTTCACATTTATATCTATTCAGAATAACATTGTTCCTTATAATTTAAAATTTGATATCGTATAAACTTTGAGGACAGTTTGATTATTGTAAAGGGATATACCAGGGAAACGCATTAATATAAGTTGTTTTTAGTTTGTTTTCGAATCCCTTTAATTATCTGCATTGTATCATATTACAATTAATGTTATTGTACTATATTTATTAATGAATAAAATATGTCTAAATATTAAAAAGGAAGACGTATACAAGATCCAAAGTGTTTTGAAAAAAACAACGGAAAGGAAGAAGAGTGCAGTATTTAGTATAGTGGCTCGGATATCCAGAGTCCTTCAACAGCTGGATCTTTAAATAAGACATACAAAAGCGAGGTGTCACGGTTTGAAGTGTCAGTCTTGCGAATGGCACCGAGTGACACGGACAGTGTATAGTCTTGGGTGACTTGTGGAAAGAAGACTCCACGTTCGGAGGTCGTATTTTTGTGTCAGGTACTCATCCTGTACACGGATATCGTGGTCAGCATTTATAACTTGTCGCTCGAATCGGAGAACACTACTTTGTGGACGGCACTGTTGAGCAGTTGTTTGGAATACTTGCTACCTAATCCCACCATCAAGTCTAAACATGTTTTATCTGACATTACCCAATAACAGTTCCATGGATTACTTTCCAGACAACATGCTGACTCAAATGATGGATTTAGACGGATTTTGGTAAATAGGACTGGCAGAGATACAGTACCCGCACAGTTGGTATAACATCAAAAAAGGAGAGCGATGAGTGCATGTGGACGTATACTTAGAAGTAAACCAACTGCAGAGACACACCTTTCAACTACCGGCAAGTTACTACCGTATATCGGGGCTTTTTTTCGCGTGTGGCTAATTTTCGCTATGTTCGCGGCCGTTTAAAAGCGCGGAAATTAAACTCCGCGGAAAATTCCCCTAAAATAATAAGAAAATAACATGGCAATTTAATTGACAGATGTATGTTACGGTTGAATGTGCTTATTGCAAGATGTGATAAATTACCAACAGATAATTGTTTACTTAACAATTACAGGTAGAGGGATAAACTTGTCATCTTTTGTGTTAATTAATCATTAAATGCAGCTGTGGTTTGATTATTGACCATTAATTACGATTAATAAAGAACAATTATTGAACCCGTGATCCGTGTCGCTGATTTACCAAGCCGAGCCTACACTTGACAATAATTAAAACAATCAAATGTTTATAATCATCATAAAGTTGATTAAAACAATATTTAAAATTCTTATTACATTAATTATTATTATTGAGAGTGTTATTTTAATTCTTTAAAATTTGCATAGTTGCTGGGATCGAATAATATTAAACTGCATGGTCTCAAGGTTCATCTAAATACCGAACAGAAAAGAAATGTACTCGTTCTGAAATTCTGATTAAACTGAGTGTTTATGTGTATATAATACCAAAAGAAACAAATATTCTTCAAATTGTTGTCATAATGATATATATATACATGTAGTTGATAATCTTTTTGCCATAGGTTTATTTTTAGCGAGGATTTTGTCAATCAGCGAAAATAAAACACAGCGAAAAATTAACCTGCTGATTTTGACTGAATATCGCGAAAAAATCCCGACGCGAAAAAAAACCCCGATATACGGTATTCTTCCCCGAAGAGAATATTAGAAGCCATTGAAGGGAAAAAGCATAGAACGCCACTTAAAAAGAAATTCGACATCGGAATGAACTAAATTGATCACAAAATAGGAATTACAGTGAAAAGGGAGTGTCATATGACCATCAGTCCCTTCTTAAAACATATGTTGGGATTTAAACGAGCAATATTCCCGCACGGAGATCACGTAGCAGATTGGGTGGCAGTCGTAACCAGGGGACTAAATGTACGTGCATTGCCCACTGGTCGAACCGAGAATGGTGGGAGAGGCTCAAGTACCACTGTTGAGAGTCGTACCAGTAGAAGGAAGATGCGCGGAGATGGTGACCAGAGTTATCGATCCCGTGCAGTACTGTCCTCTGGTACTAAGACGTTTTCAGACTATTGAAATAGATATAAGGGATGACACCGGAGTCAAAATACCATTCGAGCGAGGACGCGTGGTGGTGACACTTCACTGCAGAAAGAGAAAGGGGTCGTATCTAGAATGAAACAACCCATCATTGCCAGGAGAAAGCATATCACGATTATTACCTACACCTAGCTGGAAGAGGATATCCCGTGTAGGTTGGAACACGCTTTCAGAGAGGACATGGACTATGAAGTATTTTCGGAGGACTCTTCAAAGCAGTCGTACCTTTATTGAAAAAAGGTGCCAATACTTTGGGTCGCGAAGCTTTGAAAACAGGTCTGAATATCACCAAAGACGTTGTAGCAGGCAAGAACTTGAAACAAGCGGTCAAATCCATATTGAAATCAACGGAGCAAAGCTTACTCCAGAAAGCCATTATCGGAGTGGGACCTCCCGGTGAACGATCTATAAAACGAGCTGCAAAGCGGAAAAAGCCCAAACGTCGTGAGACGAAGCTACGGAACACACCGAAATACATCTTTGATTAAAAATGACTCCAGTACACCCAAACTATTGCGAATGTACGAAATCGGAATTGGATTTGTTTGGAATACCACCGACTCAAACCAGATGGCTATTGCGAGCAAAAAGTACTGGCATTGGCCCTGACAGATCAAGGTCCTTATGACTTTGCAGTCAGTGGAGCTGGAGAGGACTACATCGACCTGTTCAACCCTTACTTGTTTGTGGAAGCACAGATCGTGAATACCGATGGTTCTGACTTAGACGCCGATACGGACGATGGACCTGTCAATTTGTGGATGCATTCACTATTCAATGACGTCAGAGTTAGCCTAAACGAAAACCTAGTTTCGCCACCGACCAGCATGTATCCCTACAGGGCTTACATAGAAACTTTTCTCAGTTACGGACCAGCTACTAAAGAATCTCAGTTGATGGACGTGATGTGGTACAAGGACACTCCGGGACAGCAGGACAAGAGAACGACGGATAACAAGGGATTCACGTCTAGGAAAGGATTGACGTCCCTAAGCAAGTCGATACAAATGATGTGAAAACTACGATGCTCGCAACGGCACTATTGGGAAAAATCCGTTCGATTTCAA
The DNA here is from genome assembly GCA_002080005.1 of Gigantidas platifrons. Lineage (NCBI taxonomy): Eukaryota > Metazoa > Mollusca > Bivalvia > Mytilida > Modiolidae > Gigantidas > Gigantidas platifrons. Next base: position 530,033 of record MJUT01004237.1, on the reverse strand, counting down.
ACACTACAAGGTCAATTTTGTGGCACTCAACGTTGACGGACGACAGATTCCAGTCAAACCGTTACAGAGCGACTTCGAAAACAATGACTACATCCGAAGTTATATGGGACTCTACACCAGTATTGGAAAAATGTACCAAGACGAACGAAATATCATTTCGAGAGAAGATTATGCCGAAGGAAACACCTTGTTTGGATTTGATCTCACACCCGACATGTCTGAAGTTGGAGCCTTTCAGCTTATAAAACAGGGCAACTTGAGAGTGGAGATTCATTTCGCCGATGCCCTTACAGCTACCATAAATGTTATCATTTATGCAGAATTTGACAACGTCATTGAAATTGATAGAATCAGACAAGTATTGTTTGATTACAGTGCTTAGATGAACACCTTAGAGATCGACCATGTATTGAAAACATACCCAAGCACCAGAAACGTGTATGCCAGAAACAGACTACCCAGAAGATTAAACGTACCTTCGGCTTGATAGGGAATACGGACCCTGACGATCGACCGGGAACACACAGGGAAGCCCTATACATCGAAGCCAATTCTAGAGGAGAATATTACGATCCCACAAGAAGAGCACCCTTTTTAGGAGCTTACGTGAACTTTATGAACGAACATTGTACGAGTTGGACTTACAACACCGTCAGAGTTCAAGAAGAAGGCTCAACTGTATGCGGACACCACTGTATATTTTATATGATACATAGATGTGCTGGAAAATCCATGGGCGATGTTAAGAGAACATTGAGACACCCGAGAGAAGCCACGGACATAGTCAAGACTTTTGTGCATCATCTTATCAATAAAGCTTAGAAAATTTACTTGGCGTTTGCTATAATGTAAAGCATGTATGATGAATAACATTTTATTTACGAAAAATGCCAAACAAACAAACAAAAAGAACAAATATAGAAAATACAGTCATATATTAACATTAAAAGCATACACTTAACACTGAGTCAATTAGTTTACAAAACGTCATCATGGTTCTGGATGACACTAATAGGCTAACACCTTACCACGTAATTCATGGTTGGTTTCCAGTAATGCCTTTCCATTATATTGCGTTTTGTCCTTTATGATATATCCCCAAAAACCTAATGTCACTTTTGTTTGAATGTGCCGTGAAGGGAGATACGCCTAGTCATTCGAAATCGGGTCCATTTGGATGACATTCACTACAATATATAGCTCCCTCTACGATTTGATGTATAAACTGACAGGGTAACATGTTTTTAGTTCAGGCAACAAGGTAGGAAAATCTTTCAGAAGCTATTCTTTGCGAGATGGAAAAAATTGAATCTGAAAATAAAACTATTCGTGAGGAAAAAGTAAATGACATTATCATGCGAGCAAAGGCCAAATGGCAAGTGGAGGGTGAAAAAAGTACACAATATTTTTGTAATTTAGAAAAGAAGCACTATTTGGAAAAAATAATACCAAAACTTATCTTATAAAATAAACAGAAAATTAGTGATCCAAATCAAATCAGAATTGAACAAAAAGATTTTTATAATAAATTGTATACTAGTACACACCCCTGTATAAATGTATCTCACAGAGATATTTTTTTTAATGATAATAACCCTTTTATAATAAAACCGGATGCTGATGAAGTAAACTCTTGTGAATCAATCCAGGAATGTCTTGCCTCCTTGAAAAACATGAAATATTGTAAATCACCTGGGATTGATGGATTAACTGTGGAATTCTATAAGTTTTTTTGGAATGATATTAAAATACCTTTAGTAAAATGCTTAAATGAAAGCTTAGATATAGGAAAATTTTCTACCAGACAGCGTCAAGGTCTAATCACATGTATTCCAAAAGAAGGAAAATCTAAATTTTATTTAAAAAACTGGAGACCCATTACTCTATTATGTGTAGATTTTAAAATGGCATCAGCTAGTATAGCAAACAGAGTCAAACCCATATTACAAAACATAATTAGTCCAACTCAAAAGGGTTTCTTAAAGGGTAGATATATAGGTGAATGTACTAGAATTATTTATGATCTTATAGATAAGATGGAGGAGGAGGACATTGGAGGTATTTTACTCTTAGTGGACTTTGAAAAAGCATTTGATACTATTGAGTGGTCATTCATTGAAAGTGCACTTGAATTTTATGGTTTTGGACCAGTTTTTCAAAAATGGATTAAAACCTTTTACTGCGATATAAGTAGTTCTGTTTTAAACAATGGACATATGTCCAGGTTCTTCACCTTGGAGCGGGGGGTGCGCCAAGGGGATCCTTTATAACCTTATTTATTTATTTTAGTTTTAGAGCTTTTAAGCTCTGCTATAAAAAATGATCCAAACATAAACGGAGTTAAAATAAATGACTCAGAATTTTTATTAAGTCAGTATGCAGATGATTCATCTTTAGTTCTGGAGGATGACCCACAATCTTTAGACAATTCTATAAAACTTTTTCACAAATTTACGGAATGTGCCGTATTAAGAATTAATATTGACAACACAGATGCTATATGGATTGGCTCAAGAAAAGGATGTTCAGATAAATTATTGCCAGAATTAAATCTATCCTGGAACTTTTCGGGAAAATTTAAATTGCTAGGTATTCATTTTGACTTGTTGCAAAAAGATAAAACTCTTATAAATTTTACAGAGAAAATAAAAAGTATAAAGGGTTTACTGAACACATGGTGCTATAGAGAACTTACTTATATTGGAAGGATAACTGTTATAAAGACTCTGGCACTCCCAATTTTTATACAAAGCCTTACAGTACTTCCAAATCCTCCTGAATGGGTAATAAAAGAAATACAGGACGTTTTTTAATAATTTTCTGTGGAGTGGGAAGAATGATAAAATTAAACGTACAGTTATGATTAATGGATATGAAGAAGGAGGATTAAAAATGCCGCATATTAAATCTCGTTGCTGTGCATTGAAAATGTCTTGGATCAATAAACTATTAGACCCACTGAATTTCTCACCTTGGAAGACTTTACTTCTTAATTCAATACATCGATGGGGAGGGGATAATATTCTATATTTAAATAAAAAGGGTTTGGAAGTACTGACAGGGAAATTAAATCCATTCTGGAATGATGTATTTTGTAATTTTTCAGAACTCAAATCTATGGATAGTGATATTTGTGATAAAAATGATGTATTGAGCCAATCCATATGGTTCAACCCATTTATAAAGATAAATGGAAATATGTGCTTCCATAGTCAACTATGTGAAAATGGTATCTTTTCCATTAATGATTTAATATCACCAGATAATAAAAAAACTGTACACATTTAATGAATTTGTGGATACTTATAATGTTAATATTAACTTTGTAGAATACTATGGTATTATTAGTGCAATTCCAAATAATTGGAAACAACTTATTCTAGAGGAAACTATAAAACTTGACAGAATATGCAATGAAATAGTTGATAAAATAAAAGCAGAAAACAAACCTTGTAAATATTTCTATAAATTATTTATTCTGAGAGTTCAGAAAGAACCTATAAATTGTCACAAAAAATGGGAAAATGATTTAGAAACGTCTATAGAAGATTGGCATGATATTTTTTCACTGTCATTTTGTATAACTAATGATACAAAATTACAAAACTTTCAGTTTAAACTATTGCATAGAATTTTACCTGTCAATTCATTCCTATATAAATGTTGGCTTAAAGAAACAGAATTATGTACTTTTTGTATGGAAACTAAGGAAAACTTGTTGCATTTATTTTGGAATTGTAATTTAGTTAAACATTTTTGGTTTGCTAGGGAGACAACTCTTGGAATATCTGAGAGTGACATTGAGAACCAAAATACAGTGCATAATATCTTGTTAATTTTAAAATGTTATATATACAAGTGCAGATGCAAGGGGGAAAGTCCACACTTACACGGAGGTCTTCAATACCTAAAATATTATATTAAAATAGAGAAAAATTCCACTTTTTACATGTCCCCAAAACAGACAGAGCAAATTAATTAAAAATGGCTTAATATTGATGCCGCAATGAATGGCTGATTATCTTTGGATATATATATTATTGTCTTTGTTCTTGTATTTATAACTGTTTGTATGAAAGCAAAATATCGTTTATATATATAATTGTCTGTGTATTATATGTATTGACATTCATTTGTATGTAACACTTTTTCTATTTTTAAAATAAAAAAATACAAAAAAAAACAAGGTAGGCAACACTTTATTCACATCCTTTAATTTTCGTATTGTTCCAAGTCCAGAGTCACTCGTTGGGGTGTGGATGTATAAACATATCTACGGGGGAAAGCCGTGGTGACGTATGTCTATGGTTAATGCGGGACTAAAACATTTCCGCCTATGTGTCTCTTTAATAAGGCATACCTGTTGTGTGACAGGCAATGCACTTCCTCGTCAATATCATCCAATACGTATTCCAGTTGCTTCCAACGAATCAAGGGGAAACCCATTTCTATTGATCCTTGTTTAAGGGTGATTTCTTCTCATTCTGCCCTCAGCAGATACACTTCTCCACCAAGATGAAAACGGAATAATCTGGGAAGCACACTTTCATGTCTTCTTTTTCTGGGTCAGTTAGCACGATACCAAATCGTTCTTGTTACGGGCCAACAGCGCATAACAGAAAGCATGAAACGCCTTAGGTCCCCTTCTGGGTAAAAGTTCTAAGAGAGCCCTCGTCCTTCCTTT
>MJUT01004237.1:491532-501559 GCA_002080005.1 Gigantidas platifrons | reverse complement strand
ACTCAACCAACGACTTACATGGAGTCTCAATCAGCCAGGACCTTACTAAAATGAGGGGCAAAGTCGCTTTTTTGGCTCGCCAAGCTAAAAGGAATGGTCAGATCAAACAAACTGCTGTGTGGTACGGGAACATTTATGTTACCGACAAATCTGACAAAAAGCATGTCGTTACAACCGAGTCTGAGTTAAAAGAGATACTAGAAGGATGCATAGTATCCGAGCGCAACCTAACTTCAATGCCTAATGGCGGAGCTGGCTATATTCCTATGCACCCGGGATTCCAGATGCGATCACCTTATAATATGATGCAACACGTCCCTGCTATGTATCAACAACCTGGACCTGGAGGAATGAACCCACAAATGATGTCAACGATGCCGACATTCCATTAGTTCCATTTCCTTTCAATAAAAAACAAAACTTAATAAATATTGTAACTATGTGTTTAATATTATATTGATGGTACTTATAAGATAAGGACTATGAAAGTATTCTTTACATAACTGACCCATGTGTGTTGTTTCTTTTTTTTTTAGCCAACAATCATAATTATGGTAAACATTCTTACTTGACCAATCATAAATTACATGAATTTCATTTCAACTTGAAAATTGTAAAAAATCATCGGTTACACGTTGGTTTTTTTTCATTGATCAATGTTTGAAACAAAAGATTAATACCATTATCGAACATGTAAAGTACTATGTACATAAATATGAGTTGATTTATGCTTCAGGTACACGATCAGTGAAAACCATTGAATGAATGAATTTGTATTGTTTATTTTTCTCCTTTCGCTCTATTTCCTTTTTGAACTTAAACAAAAAATCTTGCTATCTTGTTGTAACGCAATTTCGAGGGTAATTCACCATGATGATGTGATATCAATGTTTATAGCACGTTATCAAAATTTCTAATTTATTCTAAATCGTTCTCTGACAAACAATTATATCAGTAAAAGTAAAGCAGGGAAAAATATTCTTGATGATATTAATATTACTCAATCTAAATATGTTTTCCTTAATACTGGAGTAAAACTACTAGTTTAGATGTTGACGTGCTTCGATGATATTTATTTTTCCATTCATAATGGCCTTATTAGGAATTATTGTTTCTAATAAATCGTTGATAGAACATTATCACAGCTCAATTTGAGTTATCTCGCTTTAGGCATTTAGTTCAACAATTCTGCAGTAATAAATTATGTGACCCTAGTGTGAGTTCTGCCCACATTAAACCACAAGGACCACCTCCGACCAATCAATTATGATTGTAAAATAAGCTTTTGTACATATGTTTTGTTATCTTTTGTTCTTATGTTTTCGTTGGTATCAACTACATGATGAGATCTTTTTGGGTGAACTCTTATATTCAAGTATGTCATTTGTAAACTTATCGTTTGTTATTACATGCACAGGAGAAAGTTTTATTTCTGCGTTTACATATTATGCCTGGGATACAAAAATTACATAATGGGTATTTCATGTGCTGAATACAACGCTAGAATAGGACTTTTCTACTCCAAGTCCACTCAAGTACAGATGAGAAAGTTACTTGACATCGAGGTTATAATTTTTGTAAACTTACTTTCGACATTCGGCTGTACGAGTATTTTCCAATCATGTTTTTGCTTATTATTTTACGCTACCATATCGATAGCCAAGACCCTGTTGCATATTGGGACCCATTCGGAGGCGATTCAGCCCCAAACAGCATCACTGTCTATTCAGGTAACACTTTGTCCGGTGTCAACGACCATCCCCTAGCTGGATCAGATTGTGACCATGTCAGTAACCCAGTTCCAATCTGCAGACTGTGTAATAGCTGGCAAAACCATGAGATATGTGTGACTAGAAAAAGTGTTATTCCAGTGTTATTCGGGATCTTATTGCTTTCTATTTCCCTTCTTATTTTATTATCCGGTGACGTTGAAGTAAACCCGGGACCATATTCATCTTCTAGTAGTGATATCTCATCCACGGAGTCGGTATCAGACGCAACCCTTGACGCGTTTAATACTTGTTTGAACACGTATACGTCATTTGTTCATTTAAACGTGCAGAGTTGATTTACTCAATTGTGAGCTCCGTAACATTGATATTCTTTGTTTTACCGAAACCTGGCTGAACGAATCCATAAAAACCGGTGACATTTTCCTAGTTGATTTCCACCCACCAATCCGAAAGGATCGTGAGGGACGTCTTGGAGGCGGTGTAGCCGTCTACATTAACTCAGATTTTCACATGAGGCACAGGCAAGACTTGGACGTCCGCGGCCTGGAATGTCTATGGACTGAAGTTAGCATGAGTAAAAATCGTATCATACTTATAGGCACATTTTACCGACCCCCTGACTCGGACGACAACATATACACTTTAATCGAGTACTCATTCGAGTAAGCCTCCGATACTGCCATCGAAAATATACTGGTGCTCGGTGATTTTAATGCTGACTTTTCGAAACAGAAAAGCGAGAAGCTGAAAAATATTTTATTAAAATACGACATGTTTCAATTTATAAATGAACCAACTCACTTCACTGAAAACTCGAGTTCGTGTCTCGATCTTGTTATAGCCAATAATAATAACTTTCTTGACTTAGGTCATGTCGGGCAACTATTTCTCGGTCAAAATACACGATATCACTTCCCGACCTACGGAATTATTAAATTTGACAAACCCGTCTCTACTTGTTTCAAGCGTCGTATTTGGCTTTATGATCGTGGCAATTACGAATTGCTTCGTGAAAAGTTGTCAGCCGTTGACTGGGAACTTGTCCTATTAGAAACCGACATTGACACTTTAGTTGATAAGGTTTCGAACCTTCTCACACAGGCGGCGCTAGCATCAATCCCAAGTAAAATCATTACCGTACGTAAATCCGAACCACCATGGATTAATAATTTAGTCCGACGCGCAATTAGAAAACGCAACAGACTGCACAAAAAGGCAAAAAAGACCAACAATCCGGATCACTGGTCTAAATTCCGCAAATTTCGAAAAAGGACTATTAATATTATCAGGAAACGGAAACAAGAGTTCCTCGACAATTGTATTAGTAAACTTCGTTACGATTCTATAAATATTCGAGAATGGTGGAAATTGTCATCTAAGATAGCAGATTTCAAAACTGGCGTCTCCTCTATCCCACCTCTTCTTGATAATGATGAAATTATTTGCAATGATCTCGAAAGAGCGGAAGCTTTTAATACATTTTTCGCATCTCAGTCAAATTTAGATGACAGTAATAAGTCCTTACCAGCAAATGATTCGCCTCCTGATAACTGTCTAGATACACTTGCCCTTCGCGAAGAGGAAGTTAAAGACGCGCTTCAGGTCATGAATATAACCAAAGCTTGCGGTCCTGATGGAATCAGCCCGAGATTGCTAAAAATAGCAAGCGATATTATTGCTCGCCCGCTCTGTCATATTTTTAATCTCAGTCTTGTAAATATGTATTTTCCACTGTCTTGGAAAATTGCAAACGTAATTCCAGTTTATAAAAAAGGGGAATAAAACCTCGTTAGTAATTATCGCCCGATTTCCTTATTATCGGTCATAAGTAAATCATTTGAAAGATGTGTATATAAACATCTTATGAATTTCACCCGTGATCTCTTGTCAGAGCATCAGTCTGATTTTATTCGCAATGACTCGACCAGGAATCAACTTTTATACGTAGCTAATGAATTTGGTAAAGCCCTTGACGAAGGCAAAGATATACGTATCGTCTTCTTTGACATAAGCAAGGCGTTCGACCGTGTGTGGCATACAGGATTACTCTTCAAACTGAAAAAGATGGGCATATCCGGAAATCTTCTTCTATGGCTATCTAGCTATCTTTCGGACCGTAAACAAAGGGTGGTATTTAACGGACATGAATCTTCTCTTTCACTAATAAACTCCGGTGTGCCCCAAGGTTCTATCCTTGGTTCCCTATTATTTTTAGTTTTCATTAATGATATTTGTTGTGAAGTTAACTGTGAAATTAAGCTATTTGCCGACGATACGAGTTTATATGCCATAGTTGATAACCCGTTGGTTGCCTCTATATGCCTCAATAATGACATGAATCGAATTCAAAAGTGGGCAGACAGGTGGCTTGTTAAATTTAACCCTAATAAAACTGAAAATCTTGTCATCTCAAAGAAAAAGGACCCTACATATCAACCACCTCTTATTATGGATCGTAAGGTTATTAAAACAGTCGAATCTCATAAGCACCTAGGTGTGCATATTTCTAGTGACGGCAATTGGCATGCTCACATTGACGAAATTTATACTAAGGCGTATAACAGATTAAACATGTTGCGTAGATTGAAATTTCGAGTCGATCGTAAAACGCTAGAATCTATGTACTTCTCATACATTCGCCCAATCCTAGAATACGCGGACGTAATCTGGGATAATTGCCCTCAGTACCTGAAAGATAGACTTGAGCAAGTCAATTACGAGGCCGCACGAATCGTTACCGGTGCAACCAAACTTACTAGTTTGGATACCCTTTTAAAAGAGTCAGGATGGTAATCCCTCGGGGAGAGGAGAACAAACCATAAACTTATAATTTTCCATCAGATGGTCAATAACGAAACGCCATACTATCTGTCGACCCTTGTTCCTCCGATCCTTGATCAAATCCATCCTTACGGAACCCGTCATTCCGACCGCTTAGCCCCGTTCAATCCCGTACGTCGTTTCATTATAATAGTTTTCTCCCATCTGCCGTTCGCCTATGGAATGCACTCCCTAGTTACATCAAAAATAGCTCATTATCTACTTTTAAAATGCATTTAGAGAATAAAAGAACTATTCCCAAGTTTTTCTATTGTGGTAGTAGACTTGGACAAGTGTTACATACTAGAATCCGTACCGAAAGCAGTGGCTTTAGGGATCGTTTATTCAAGAGAAACTTAGTTGACGATCCCTTCTGTACATGTAAACATATTGAGTCGTCGGACATTTCCTGTTACTTTGTCCTCGTTATTCGATTCAAAGGCAGGAGATGCTTAGACAATTCTCCGGTGATGGCAATATTGAAAATGTATTGTATGGAAATTCTTCGTTGTCAGACACTGACAATTCTGATAATTTCAAGTTAGTTCAAAATTTCATATTATTATCAAAGAGATTTATATAGTTATATCTATATATTTTACACTTTCTATTATCCTTCACTAATTGAATTTTGCCAGGAAATCTGTACACCTTATACATCTGATACTTGTGTGGTTCCAAAGGTCACCCATATTATATTATATTATATTACATCACTATATAACATCAATTACATATTTATATTGATCAACATAAATCACATTGTGTTTAGAGCAGCCATCCATTATTTAGCAATATTTGTTGAGAGGAATTTGTAAAGGTACATACCTGTTTTCCAATCCAATATTATCATTATCACTATTGTAATCTGTATGTTTTGAATTTATTCTATAATAAAATATTGTTTACACTAAGCTATTAATTGATTTATTTAAAGAAAGAAAACAGAGAATTACATAAAAAAAATAAAAAAAATAAATAAATAAAAAATAAATAAATAAATAAATAAATAAATAAATAAATAAATAATAAAAACATTAAAGTATGGGTTGTCTCCCCCTTGACCTTCAGAGTCACAGTGTGTCTCCAAAACTTTTTCTTTATCTTTTTTTTTTTTTTTTTTTTTTTGTCTTAATAGGTCTTAATTACATTTAATTATTACAAATCATACGTGTATTTTATGTTCTTTAATTTGTAAATGATTATTCTGCCCAGTACTGGGCTCCATGATTGGAAAATAAAATATCTTGTATCTTGTATCTTGTATTGGATGACAGACAAGGTCACTGTCCACATTTTAGGATTAGTACCATCCAAATGCACTTATGCCTTTTGCTCTGGTGAAAGAAGAGTTTGAAGATACCAAAGGAGCAATCAGAATTCGTATATCGAAGAAGAACAGACAACACAATGGCCATATACAACTCATATAAGCCTATCACCAATACGGCGTGGGTTCGCTTCCGGCTTTGAAAATTACAAAAAAGGGTACACTCGACTCGTAGCCGCAAGTGATAAAGTTTACCAGTTGCTAGTCTATGGTCGGTGGTGCTCTCCAGGTACTCCGTCTTCTTCCACCACTAAAACTGGTCACCATGATACAGCTTAAATATTGCTGAAAGTGGCGTTAAATACCAAGAATAAAAAATCAATCAATCTAGATAAAATTTATCTTATCTTATTTTGTCTAGATGTTACAAAAATAAGTGATTGTTTATCAAACCGAGATGTTTCCACGTGCTGAAAATGAATAGATTTAGCCTATATTTATAATGTTATATTTCTGTTGCCTTTTGATAGTGATAAAGGTTCTACACCATCTGATATATACCATGTAGTCTGGCAACCGCTGTTAGACATTTATATGTTACTGATAGAGGTTACTATGAACAGTTAAGGTCAATCAGAAAAAGGGATGGTCATTTCTGAATAATTAATATATTGTTTATGACGTCACACCATTGTTCGGACAGTTGATTATTTTTTAAGAATTCAGTTTGTTTCTTTGTCCCTGCGTATTTGTACTTTAACCTTCTACTGTTTTACCACCATAGCCTTAAAGCATATTATGCATAAGATACATTACAATTGAAACAAAAAGGTGGTTCGTATTGGACATAACGGGTATCTTTAGTTTCAATAATACTGTATCTAACTTTGTGCAATAATGATGTCATGATTAAAATAATAAAATAACAAAAAGCCGTGAGAATAGTTTTGTTTCTGAACGAGTTTACCTAATTTTCCGATTACAGCTTTGTTCAAATTCTAAAGCTCGTTCATAAAAAGAATTGGGAAAACAACGTGCTGTTTCAGCATAGGGGTTCGTTTAGTGTGATTTGTGGGCTTATATTATCAATAGGAGGTCATTATCAAACAGAAAATACTAAAAACAAATAAACAAGATTCTTACTACTAATTTTCAAATCGTTAATTTCAATCACTAACCAATAATTTCTCTCACCGGGCCCCAAAGCGTCACAAATTTAATAAATTTGACGATAAACCCTACCTATAGTTTTACTTTTCATTTCGGACGCTGTTTTGGAACATTTTGTGGCCCGTTGACAACATTCGGAAGAGTGCTATGGCTGGAAGGTTGGTCAGTTCTCGGAACACATCAGAACAGATTCATACAGTAAACAGGTAATTTCCGGTAAATACCGAAAGTCACTCCGCAGCAAATATTTTTGGGGTTTGAAATTACAAACAAATCTTCCACTTCCAGTCATTTGTATATGGATTACTGTGAATATGTTTTGAACTTTGCATACTGTATTTAGTTGTTAATACTTCTTGACAATATTGATGGAAGTTATTGTACTTTTACATGTACAATGACGTCCAACTGATGGAAGTTATTGTACTTTTACATGTACAATGACGTCCAACTGATCGAAGTTATTGTACTTTTACATGTACAATGACGTCCAACTGATGGAAGTTATTGTACTTTTACATGTACAATGACGTCCAACTGATGGAAGTTATTGTACTTTTACATGTACAATGACGTCCAACTGATGGAAGTTATTGTACTTTTACATGTACAATGACGTCCAACTGATCGAAGTTATTGTACTTTTACATGTACAATGACGTCCAACTGATCGAAGTTATTGTACTTTTATATGTACAATGACGTCCAGCTGATGGAAGTTATTGTACTTTTAAATGTACAATGACGTCCAACTGATGGAAGTTATTATACTTTTACATGTACAATGACGTCCAACTGAACTCGAGGCGAGCAGGCTAACCATTACGCCACCGATAATATTTATGAGAATGTTCTTGTTTGACAATAGTGTTCTGAAAATGTTTCTGTTGAATACACAATTCAACTTCCATATAAAGTCATTTATTATTTTCATTTTGTATTTGCCTCATAAAACAATTTGTCGACAGTATATGATGTCACACCATTGTTCGAACAGTTGATTATTATTAAGAATTCACAGTTTATTCCTTTGTTACTGCGTATTTGTACTTTAACCTTCTACTGTTTTACCATCTTAGCCTTAAAAACATAGAGATTGATACATGACCTTTTCCATATCATCCCGCCTATCACCTCTTTATGCGTCTCGGGATGATACCCGGGCTAATATGGAAAGGGTCATGTAATAATATTTTCAGGCCAAGATGCTAATATAGTAGAAAATTAAGGTACAAATACACAAAAACAAAGGAATAAACTGTGAATTCTTAACAATAATCATTCACACCATTCTTCGGAAGAATGGTGACGTCATAAAAATTTATTAATTATTCAGAGACGACTTTTCATTTTTCAGATTGATAGTAACCTATTCCGGTAACATATAAATGTTTAATGTTCAGCAGGTGCCATACTACACGGTATATATCAGATAGGGTAGAAAGGCAACATAAATATCAAATAATAACTATGTTATGAAAAGAAAGTTTACACAATGATCGTCAACAATTCCACCAATAGGAACAATGAAAACATCAACCTCCTCTCACCTCAGTTTATTAAACATAAAAAGATAACAAAATTTGCCGATGAAAATCTATGTTCTACAACAAGCACATAAATGCGGCGGTGTTGCACTGGTTAATGAGATCCCAACCTCCTTTTGTATAATTGGATCCTCAATGGTAAAGATATATCAATACAAATAAGTAAAAAAAACTGCAAAGACTCTTTTCAGCTCACAGGATAACACATTATTACAAATAAACAACATAGACCTGGACATTACATTCCAATGACATGGCCAGTGAATGCTCATAGCTAAGAAGTTTAAATACATGACTAACTGTGAGAATTCAGATGACTGATACGACTGATCCACCATCCGTCAAGAAAAATTAATTACTTATCTCATCCTTCGGATACGTCACAAATGGCTTTTTTCAATTTGTCATTCTTTCACTGATGTGTGACACATAGGTAAATCGGTGACGGCTGACAGATCGCCTTTTTTCAATTCGTTATTCTTTTACTGATGGGTGACAAATTGGTAAATCGGTGACGGCTGACAGATCACTTTTTTAGTTGCTACTACTGTTACAATATAAGTTATTTACGTTCCTATCCGTAGATATGGAGATTTTACACTCTGAAGTAGCCAAGTGCATCCTGAGGCTCAGCCGAAGGGTGTACAGGCTACTGAAGGGTGCGAACATCTCCATATCTACGGATAGGAACGTAAATAACGCATTTATCCCCGGTTATGGTCAATAATAAGACATTTTGGACCCCGGTGGACCAAGTAAAAGTGACATTTTCTTTGTTGTTGGAAAGAATAAGCAAAAAATATGAAAATTTAGAGTGTTTTACCCAGTGTAGAGTACTACATTTGGTAGAACCCTACAGTTGATCAGCTTTATATTCAATATATTACCAAAATCAACACAATTTGACTTAGGCTCACAACGTTGCGAGCATTGACGTCATCTATTTTCCCTATCTTGAAAATTATAACAACTTTTGATTGGTTAATGACTAGTTACATCCGGTAATATGGCCTAGCAACACTCGGAAATATGTTTTTTTATGCCCGGGGTTTTAACCAACCAAAAGTTGTTATAATTTTCAAACCGGGGATAAGGACTGTACGATAGCATACCGATTGTGACGTATTTCTATGAAAATGTAATAATTTTAAAAGTGAAGAAAAGATCAAGGTTTATATCAGTATAAGTGCAACAATGTCTATACAATGTAAGATTAAGTTAGTAGATAATCCGAATATCTTCTCAATAGTTTGAGAAAGACTTCCGGTTTATCCACGCCATATTTGTGTGCCTGTCCCAAGCCAGAACATAAAGTTATAACGTTACATGTCTTGATCTTTGTTATGGTCAATGATTTGAGAAAGACATCCGGTTTATCCACGCCATATTTGTGTGCCTGTCCCAAGTCAGAACATAAAGTTCTAACGTTACATGCCTTGATCTTTGTTATGGTCAATGATTTGAGAAAGACTTCCGGTTTATCCACG
>MJUT01004237.1:471505-483035 GCA_002080005.1 Gigantidas platifrons | reverse complement strand
GATATACCCAATAAACAATGTCAGTGGCGGCCAATGCATCAATGATAGATATACCCAATAAACCATGTCAGTGGCTGCCAATGCAGCAATGATAGATATATCCAATAAACCATATCAGTGGTGGCCAATGCAGCAATGATAGATATACCCAATAAACCATGTCAGTGGCGGCCAATGCAGCAATGATAGATACACCCAATAAACCAGGTCAGTGGCGGCCAATGCAGCAATGATATATATACCCAATAAATCATGTCAGTGGCGGCCAATGCACCAATGATAGATATACCCAATAAACCATGTCAGTGGCGGCCAATGCATCAATGATAGATATACCCAATAAACAATGTCAGTAGCGGCCAATGCACCAATGATAGATATACCCAATAAACAATGTCAGTGGTGGCCAATGTACCAATGATAGATATACCCAATAAACAATGTCAGTAGCGGCCAATGCATCAATGATAGATATACCCAATAAACCATGTCAGTGGCGGCCAATGCACCAATGATAGATATACCCATAAAACCATGTCAGTGGTGGCCAATGCAGCAATGATAGATATTTCCAATAAACCATGTCAGTGGTGGCCAATGCAGCAATGACAGATATACCCAATAAATCATGTCAGTGGCGGCCAATGCAGCAATGATAGATATACCCAATAAACAATGTCAGTGGTGGCCAATGCAGCAATGATAGATATACCCAATAAACCAGATCAGTGGCGGCCAATGCAGCAATGACAGATATACCCAATAAACCATGTCAGAGGTGGCCAATGCAATGACTACTAGGCGGATAATAATCAAATGACAGGAATGATCCCTTGTATGCAAAGTTTATTTGCGTCATAGTACTGCTAAATGGTTTCGTTTTAAATAGGTCAGAACAGCATGCCATTATCAAGCATAATGAATCTAAATGTCAGTAGATGATGAAATAATAAAGGGATTGCCATATATGTTATATAAAGTTCTAAACAATATACTCACGTATTAATGTGCTCAGCAGGCACGAATTAAGGTACTAACTTTTCCACACACACCAATAACAAAACCGGAAGTAAAATAGCAAAGGACGTCATAATCTTCATTTCCAAACGAAGAATTATATTGTGAAACATTTCCGTTAGTCCATCTCATACTAATGGAGTTCTTTCTTGCAGTTCAATGTTTACTCATATTGTTTTCAGTTCTTTTAAATTCCATTCATTTTCTGTCGTGGATCAGTATGAAAAAGAAATGTAAGCCGGTTAAACTGTTAAAGACGTTACAGTCTGGTGTGTTGTTGCTGATGACGGTAACAGTTTTCCCATTAGAGGTGCACGCTCTTAACAATGCACAAGCAAAGCAAATAAAGATAGCAGGTAATTATTGATAATTAAAAAAAAATAGTTCCGGACTGTATGTGATATGGGTGTTTAACCCGCCAATTTTAACAGTATGTTTCATATACTACATATCGTGACGGAAAGTTTTATTAGAAATCGAGTTCCCGCAGAAAACTTCTGATCTGTCACAAGTCAGTGACAAACTTTATAACAACTAGATGTATTGAGGAAACATCGTGTCTGAAAGTAAATTGCTTTAAAACAGTATTGAGTATTGTTCATTGAAAATAGAAATCTTGATTACACTGTTTGGGGGGGATAATTTAAGATATATTGTAAATAAATCCCCCAATAATACATACAAATACATACTTTATTCTATTTATCTTGATTCAACAATGTTCAGTTAAGGTAGAGCGTCATTATTGGAATACATAATTGAAAATGATTTCAAAGGTAGTCTTTTAATTTCAATATATTTTCACTTTATTGAAGTGCTTTCAGCATTTTCTTGTCTTAAAATTTGTTGTCTGAACCAGGGACTTCAGTATTTAGTCCTCTGAATTTAATTACACTTTGCTTATTAAGATTTGATTTTGATTAGATTTTTTTGGTGTTTAACGCCATAGTTATTAAGAAATGTCTTCAGAGAACAGTATGTTGATATCTAATTTAGTGCGCGAGACTCCTTTCTATTATTTGGCTAAATAATGTGGACACTACTAAATACTGTTTCTTTGTATTATTTTGCGGTAAATAGTATTAAGAAAATTTTCCTTCCCTTAGAAGCAAGCTCTTTATCATTTTTAAATTATATAATGTCAAATATAAAAATGTATTTTTCTTGATATCTCGAAAACAGTTTGAATGTGATATAATAGAGGTGCGTTTACTCGAATTTCATATCATATGACTATAATAAAAAAAATTATGGTATTGTTTTTTTTACACGCAATATTGTCGAACAACTCCATATTATCTAATAACAACATGATTTTCTGATAATTTTTTCTATTCCCCGGTCATTTCTTACTCGGTTTTCGTAAAATAAAAGCTAGAGAAAAAAATAAGTTTTTTAGAATTAAAAATAGATACATTTTATTCTTCTGATAATTTTCAGATAATTGTAGTTATGCTTATTTTTAAATAAGATATAAATTCAAAGTTAAATTTTCGTTCACCAAATATTACTACATATATAATCATAGAAAATTGTGACGTTTTATATGAAAAAAATATAGGGAACTATTTCAGCGCGGAATGAATTTTTACACGTGAATGTATATACCCATAATCTATTTTATACACTGTTCACTCTTTTTCAGACAAACTGGAGATAATAACAATCGGAATATTTCTTGGTATGAATTTATTAGTGTCCATTACAAAACTGAGGATATTTAAATGCAGAGGACACGTGTCTTTGTTAATCAGTAAACAGTCTATTTTACTACCTAGTTTTTGTATTATACTTGTGTCAGCAGCCATTTCTTCGATTTCTGTCTTGAATGAATCGCAACATTTAAATAGCATAAATAGTACTCTCGTGAAAGAATCACCCATTTGCATGAAAGTAAAGATGGTGTTCTTCCATATATGTGGAGTACTTCCAACAATAACAGTCCATGTTGTTATTTTAATGTCTGCCTTCCGCTATTATAAAGATACAAATATGAAATTCG
The DNA here is from genome assembly GCA_002080005.1 of Gigantidas platifrons. NCBI lineage: Eukaryota > Metazoa > Mollusca > Bivalvia > Mytilida > Modiolidae > Gigantidas > Gigantidas platifrons. Next base: position 480,016 of record MJUT01004237.1, on the reverse strand, counting down.
CAAGACAGTCAAATTCAACTCACGGCAAACGATTCCGAGTTCTGTGTCAGTCATTTCAATTGTATTTGAGTGTTTTTATTTGTACATGGTCGCCATTTGTTGTGTTATCATGGCTGCGTTTCAACACAAATGATTCCAATTTGTTAATAATATATCAACATTCAGTTTTATGTTCCAAAATTGCACTGGTTTTAATGAGTCCAATAGCAGATGGTATGTTGCAGTGCCGAAACAGGAAGGCAATTTCAGAATCGATTCTGCCTTTTATTTTAGAAATTTCAAATCGGATAATTAAAGGCAGAAACTCCAAATCATATCTTCTGACTGTTGAAAAATCAACTGAGAAAAACCATCAAAATTTCGATGACTGTGGAATACAATCTATAACGGTAATGACCGAGTTTATTACTGAACATCCTTCTACTCAAGAAACAAATACCATGGACGAACACGAAATGCAGAGCCTGTGTTATAGACGTCTTAAATACAATTTGCCAGTGATAACGATGAACAGCGAACCCTCATATGATGCGTCAACAACACGAATTAATTTCCAGTCATCTACGCAGGGTGAATATTCGTCAATACGATTATCGCCACTCTGTGGTATGTCATCGTCAACTTCAAGATCATGTTCACCGTCACACGACTTGCTGCCAGATCCCCGTTCAACAAGTCATTCTTTTCGATCCGATTCTTCATCGAAATCATTTAATATATCTCCATCGCTTGACTTGTCACCAGCTTTCCATTCTTGTGAATATTACGCATGCGATAGGCTATCGGGTCCGTTTGATTTGTCACCAGATTTCAGATCAAGCGATTATATTACATGCGATAGGCCATCACGATCGTTTCGCGTGCAGTCATTAGATCCTAAATCAAGTCAATATTTGACACCCGATGCGAATTTGCAGTCAACGGGGAATAAGATTCAGCTAACACCGTCAAACTTCCTTGCAGCAAACGCCTTACAGCATTTTACATTTTCCACAAGATGTTTTTCAACAGTTATTAAAAATAGAAGATGTCACTCGTCATTTGTCTATGGAGGCGACATATTATTATGATGATTATCTAATAAATTGACAGAAATACAATGTTTCTAGCTTAAAATGGTGTTGATGTACATTTGTTTATTTTTATAATAATGATAATAATAAAAACAATAATATTTGCTCATCTTTTTGGTTTTCTTTGTTTTCATTTTGTTTGTTTTTGTTGGGTTGTTTATTTGTTTGTTTGTTTTTGGTTTTCAGTGTTGTGTTTGTCTTCGTCTTGTGTCTTGTGTGACTAATGTTACCATTGTCTCTGTATTATCCATTCTTGATTAACCCTTCGGTTTTCTCTAAATTTTCTTGATTTACTATGATACACCCCGTGTGGGTCAAGATAATACAATACAAGAAATACAAACAAAATAGTCGGTATATACTAAGAAAATTATGTGGGAACGTTTAACGGACATAGACCCTATTTTCTCAATTCTCAATAATGTGTTTTTCTTCATTTTGTGTACCCTATGTTGCCAGTTTCTCTGGATTGTCCATTTGTGATTGCCCCTTCTGTATTCTCTAACTTTTATATATATAGACACCAGACATACATTAGTCCAACATTAGTTTTTAAAATGTATTTTAAGTTTTGTTTTGTTGCAATTTCAGACAACTTGGGTACATTTGAACATCTTTTTTTAAGAATTGTTCTGATTTGAGAATGTTTATTTCAATATATTTTGAGCATTTCGACAAACGATTTAGATACTAGGAGAAGGTATATCATTAGTCCTCATCGTACGTAGTAAATCTACATAAATATATAGAAATTGTAAAATTAATAATAATATTAACTAGCAGGAAAGTAAATAATAAATGTACCAAGCCGGTAAAGTGAGCGATCATGTATATGTGTCCTGGGTACCGATTTTGCCTCTTTCTATTATTTGTCCATCTGATTATGGAACTGTTCGGACAGCGTGGTATATTTTATTTACATTTTATCATAGTCACATAGCGTTTACCGAAAACCGAAAACCTTGCAATTCAAAATAAAAAAAAAGGCTGTAAAACTTAGAGGTTTTTTTATTGACAATTGATGGTGGATTCTTTGCGAAAACTCCATTTCTGCAAATGTTATGATTTTTATGGGTTTGTAATAAACGTTCTGATTGATGTCTAGAATCCACAAGACCATGAAATCAAGGTACATATATACACACAAAAATACCAAGTTATGTGTGATCTTTGTGTGAACAAGCATACTTCTTCTAATGGAACATGTAGATTTAAGAATAGAGTACACATGACACACAGTACTAATGTCAAATAATCTAATTTGATTTGAATATTTCAATCTGATTGGCTAATTCACCTGGAGAACATTTTGGTTATACTCGATAACCTGGGTTGGTATTGTGACGTCACCAACGTGTTCATCCGCCAACGACAAATTCAAATAGTCACATGAAATAATCGTAATTAAAATCTATGAATCGTTACATTTTGTTGTAAAAATTAAATTATTAGTAATATTTGAAATTGTTGAACAGATTATACTTGCATAACCTGGTTTGGGTCAGATTACGCTTTTCATAAACCGCTTCGCGGTTTATTAAGCGTAAACTGACCCAAACCAGATTATATCGTATAACCTGTTCAACAATTTCTAATATTCCTTAAATGTAAATGTTCTATAATCTTACCTTAGAGTGTTGATTCAATTCACAGCTTTCTCTGTAGAGGAATAATCAATACACATCTCTAAATAAATAGATTACAAATGTACGTACTTATAAACAAAATAATGCTCGAAGGGACAATTTTTTTCTTCTTTTTCCTTTTTCCAGGGTGGCTCAATGAGTTCAGTAATTGGATTACCTAACAACTCATACAAGCCTATCACCAATACGGCGTGGGTTCGCGCCCGGCTTTGTAAATTACAAAAAAGCGTGCACTCGACTCGCAGCCGCAAGTGATAAAGATTACCAGTTGCTTGCCCGTGGTCGGTGGGTCTCTCCGGGTACTCCGGCTTCTTCCACCACTGAAACTGGTCGCCATGATACAGCTGAAATATTGTTGAACCTAGGGAGCTCTGTGTACGGTGTGTGAGTTTTGGTTAACAAACTCAATCTATATAACTTGGTAGCTGGTTTACGCCATTGGTAACATGGCTGGTCTAAAGGTCCTGGTTTTATCCAAAGGATAAAAGTTTATTATAACAAAAATTATATATAGGTTCTTAATCAAAGCAATTTATTATGTTCAAGTGTAAATTATAAAATATTCAAGTACAACAATAAAATAACTTCCCCGTGAGCGATAATAATAAATATGAGGTCCCCCCTATGGAATTGTCGGTCGTCGTAAAGTCATAGTAAAATGTAGTAAAACATCTAGGTCAAGTATGTGTAAATAAAATGAAAACGTAGTGGTAATGTACAGATATCTGGATTTAACGTTTCTTTTGGTATAAAATGGTAGTTTTCTGTGGGATCGGTTCGCTGCTGTGGGATACGTTCGCTTCTGTCTGATAGGTTCACTCCCGTCTATGGTATGTTCGCTCCTGTGGTGTGCAGACGACTCCCTTTTATATATACGCAGACTCCACACTTTCGGTTGTGGTGTGAATCGTCGTCGTTGATTGGTCCGTTCTTACGGAACTTCCCACGGTAATTATAACCGTCAACAGGGCCGCAAACCGGGCCACACAGTGTGAGGTGATACACATGCGCACTATGAATTACACACAAGGATACATGGCGGAAAGTATAAACATAGTTTGTCATGTCAAGATGAAAGGGAAACACGGACTTAATAAAGCTTACTCTTATAGAAACCAAGCACAAGTACAATATATAAACCTAACATGAATGAATGAAATAGGTAAGAGAATATGACACAAGGTTTATAAGGAGAACAAAACATTGGGAAGTTGCCGTAGGCCCCCCTCTCGGTCAAACAATGAGAACGAACTCTGTCTTAACTACATATTTCCCATATAAAATAACAACAATTTACATACAATAAATATTCGCGATCACGATACCTGAAACAAGAATATTTTTCATTTAATCATATCACAGTCGCGACAGTTACTCAAGGCACCGGAATACGGCACGGTATCAACGACAACAAGAACAAAGTGAAAATATGCCAGAGTAACAAGAATAAATAAAAGTGTCATATATACATACATACAAACAATATTATCTCCTATGCCTTACACCCTATTCGTTACAATATTGCTGAAAGTGGCGTCAAAACACAAAAAATCAAAAATCCAATCTCCCCCCCCCCTTTGTTAGTGTATGATGATGTCAAAAATTATTCCATATTTCAGCTTTCTCAATTTTGCATATCTATCCTGCACTTTCCAATAAAAGTAAAACTATTGTTATGCAAGCGAAGCGAGCTCTTTATGGTAACAAATATGTACCTAGGTAATTTTGCTATTTTCAAATTTTATTAAATCTATTCTGACATACTGACAAAAAAAGAAGTTAATTTTTGAGATCTCGTAAGGAACGAGAGTTTGATTGAATGAGACAAGTTTTTACCCTTAAAAAAGTCGTCCCCGACATATCTCGGCCTAACAAATATCGACACTATTTTGATGCACTGGATGAGCGTAAAATCGGCAAATAATTTTCAGATTCGCGAGCAATCATGGCGCGCCTGTTTCATATTATGTTTTGACAGAAGGGATTGAGTGTATGAGTATTCTTATTGGTGCATCCTGTTGGTTTATCCCTTTACAAAAACATGGGGTCGTATACAAATAGGTCGCAATCTGCACATGCGTACATGTAAATGCTTATTGACAACGATTCAATGAATTTTAGTTCAATTGTAAATTAAGACCATGAACAAGAAAAATACCATGTATGTTCACTGTGTGAACAGGTTGACTTTTTACAGATACATTCCAACATACTAATACGTTATTTAGTATTTTTCCAGGAAATATAGTTGAAATGTGAATAAGTCAGGTGACGTATAACGGCTATCATTACGGTCAATAACTGTATTTGTACGAAACTCTTCTCTCGATATGTACCGCGCATTCCGTGTTGCTTGTCGTATTTGTGCATTTGAAATTGACTTCCGGTGTAAATATGTTGTTGCTTAAGAAATAATCCATGGCAGCCATTGTGTTGTATTCATTTAACCATGGGATGGGCCTTTATAATAAAATTTAATCCCGAGCGATAGCGAGGGGTTAAATTAACAATTATAAAGGCCCAGTCCATGGTTAAATGAATATAACACAATGGCTGCCATGGATTATTTCGATTCTAATAGGACAAATACGGTAATTTACTTGCAAAACGCAGCCTATATACACAGCAATGTATTTGGCTGTTCCGTTACCCTCCCGAACACAAAGATATAATTTCTGCGATTTCTGTCATTTGAGATTACTAAATGTTGTCATTGATGAACATCAATTCAAAAGAAAGGGAAAATACTACAAATCCCACTTCGACAAGGAGGCGTACACGAAGCCAAAAAACGTCAGGATCTCTATGTTCTAAACTGGAAGTCTTCATATGACGTCATGTTGTTTACGTGCCAAAATTGTCAACAACATTTCGCGGAATTTTAATTTTCTACGGTAAACGTAGGTCAGTATAACGTACACCATTTCGCGGGAGGGTACACGAAATAGCCGAATTTACAACATTACCGCGTTTGCGCTAATAGTGTTGTTGTTGAGTATTATATAAACTGACGATAACACGGCGTCATATTAGAATCAATAATAATAATAATATTCTTTCCCGAAAAATGACGTCGTATAACAATACGCTTGTTTCGAATCATGTCGATTCCGTCAAAATCTTTTTATTGTTGTCTGCCAGACCACGTGATTTTGATGGAATGTTAGGCACTGGACTTCCGTTGTCAATGTACGCAACGAAAACTCCAATCGATATGTGGCGTTTTGACGTTCCTTAACTAAAATAATTCTTTGCATTTTCTGTAAAAGACAGATATCAATTAAATTATTTTATTTGTATCAAAGACTTCAAATAATGCAAAGACAATTACTTCTTTTAAAATTAAATGTGTTTTCTTTCTTTATTTACTGCTGGCAGCATCATGAAATGCAAACGATCTCTCTTGATATAATTCTGTTATAAAACAAACAGTGAGGTACCGTACTCCTGTATTTACCCAACCGGGGTTTTTTTTGTTTTTTTTTTTGCTTACTTCATATTACAATTACTTATAATCTACTGCATCTAAGACTATGATAAGTTGACGTTGTCACAGTAATAGCGTAAACATTGGGAGTCGTCTGCCTAACATTTCAGATCAAACTCCGGACAGTTACCAGCTCCGGTCCGAAAACTCCGTTTCATGTTTTTATATATATTTTTTTTTTTGTGAAAGTACTTCATTTTCATGTTTTTTTTTATACACTTTCTGGTTGTCCAAGTAACTTCATTTCATGTTTTTCTTCATATTAGTTGTCAAATTCACTTCATTTTTGTGTTTTTATACATCTTATTGTTGTAAAATTAACTCCGGTTCATGCTTATATATATATATTTTTTGTTTTTTTTTATTGTGAAATTAGCTTCATTTCGCGCTTTTATTCATTTTCTAGTTGACAAATTAATTCATTTCGTGTTTTTATGCATTTTTATACAAATATATCCTGGTAGTGAGGGTTATTTGCGAAAAAATACCGATTGAGAGGAGAAGAGGAGAGGCAATTTTTCACGAGCCGCCTTAGCAGGATACCTTTTTTTTAATTCCGCCGAATATTCAACAACAAGTAAAACAGTGGCATGCAAACAGGTTCAGAACTTCAGACCACCTCGTTCATTTGATTTTCAAGACTTTTATCGATCTATATATATAGACGTCATTAATAGCACATGTCATGTTAGCCCTGTAGTTTTGTGTACTATTCAAATGGTCAACTGGATGTTGGATCACACGTGATCATATTATCAAATGCTTTGACACTGACGTCATCATTGACACTTTGTCATGTCTGATGTCATTGTGAACATTCACATGTGTTAAATGTCAATTAAAATAGAAAAAAAATAAAGATTTTCGTATCTATATAGTCTCACTTTATTTTCATACCAACAATATTCAGGTTGTAAATTTACCCAATTCTTATCTGAGGAAACAGGTAATACGTTTATTAAATCCAATAATTAATAGATTATTGACGTTTTGGAGGTCATAACATTAGACCATACCAGATATTTTCGACAAAACACACAAACGATCTAATAAATAAGTAAAATAAGATATTGGTGTAAATACACATGAGAGACGTTACCCTTATATTAGTGGGGTTCGTGTTAATCGATCTTTAGTTTTATATGTATGTTTTGTAGATCGTTGTTTGTCCTTTTGTGCTTTTTCTTTTGGCCATTGACATTATGTTGTCTGTTCTCCGTCGATATACGGGTTCTGATAACCCCTTTGAATCTTCAACCTCTTCTCAGACACAAATGATAACCTGGATATGATATTTCCTGTATTGATAAGGATAACAAGGTAGTAAAGTTAGAACTATGAATAGCATCAAACGATAACCTCGACTTATATGGGATTTTATAGATTTTAGAATATTGAAGTAGTCATTTTAAAGGAGAGAAAGTCACTTAGTACTCCACAGTACCAAGACAATTATTTCTAAGTAATAGGTACATGTCCTCAGAATGGATAACAACAGGAACGCCAGGACAGCACTTGACTGGGCCCTGAAGGAAAAAGAAAAAGAGGTAGACCGACGGAAACATGGAGGAGAACGGTAGAAAAAGAAAGGAAACAGCTAGGATTCCACATATGGGCAGAGACAACCAGATAAGCGCAAGACAGACAAAATGGAGAGGACTCGTTCATGGCCCCATTCCCCACGAGGAGACAGGGAACTAAGTTATCTATAGGTATTCATGTCTTTTATAATTTAGCTGTAAAATGAATAACAAATAATACCACACTGTTGGAAAAGTTCTAAAATTCAATAGAAAATCGTAGAAAGGGACTGAATGGATACCTCCAACACACAAATACATGACCTCTGACCTCCAACACACAAATACATGACCTCTGACCTCCAACACACAAATACATGACCTCTTACCTCCAAGACACAAATACATGACCTCTGACCTCCAACACACAAATACATGACCTCTGACCTCCAACACACAAATACATGACCGCTCACTTTACTGGTTTGGTACAGACAAATACATGACCGCTCACTTTACTGGTTTGGTAACGATACCTCCAACACACAAATACATGACCGCTCACTTTATTGGTTTGGTATGATATCTCCAACACACAAATACATGACCACTCACTTTACTGGTTTGGTATGATACCTCCAACACACAAATACATGACCACTCACTTTACTGGTTTGGTATGATACCTTCAACACACAAATACATGACCACTCACTTTACTGGTTTGGTATGATACCTCCAACACACAAATACATGACCACTCACTTTACTGGTTTGGTATGATA